>APFE031631462.1:141126-176742 GCA_000404065.3 Pinus taeda
AGCTAATGGGCTTTTTCCCTTCAGGAAGATCAGAAAGGGTCCATGTGTGATTTTTCTGAAGACTCTGGAATTCAGCGTCCATAGCCTGTTCCCACTCAGATGTACCCTTAGCCTCTGAGTAAGTTTGAGGCTTAAAGATACTGTGTAGATTAGCCATAAGAGCAAAGTTTACTGTAGATCGCTGTTTGCTCTTATGTCTAGAAGTTCGTCCTTCAAGGAGTTCATCATCTCTGAGATCACCAATAGTTTTAGCCCACCATTTTGGCCGAAGAGTAGAGGAAGAAGGTTCAAGAGAAGGGTTATTTTCCGGAGGAAGCTCAGGCAGTGTAGTATCAATCAATGATGCTGCATCATCCCTCCCATCAGGTGGACCTACCGGAAGAAGAACACTGTGAGGCTGATCTGTAGAACACTGCTCATAAGAAGAAGACTGAAAGAATCCTCTGTCTTCATCAAATACCACATCCCGACTGAAGCTAAGACGACCAGTGGCAATATCTATTAGTCTATAGGCTTTGTGATGATCACTGTACCCTGTCATCATGAGTTTCTGGCTCTTGGAATCCAACTTAGAGCGCTTAGCAGCTGGAATCCAAACATATGCAATTGAGCCAAATACTTTGAGGTGACTGATCTTAGGCTTACGGCCAGACCAAACCTCTTCGGGAGTCTTCCCCTTAACAGCTTGAGTGGGTGATAGGTTAAGAAGATAAACAGCAGTAAAGACTGCTTCAGCCCAGAATTTGTTTGGAACATTCTTGTGCTGTAACATGGAGCGAGCCATTTCAACAACCGTATAGTTGCGGCATTCAACAACGCTGTTCTGCTGAGGAGTGTAGGGTGTAGTGAACTGGCGTTTTATGCCACGAGTATCACAGAAGTTGGAAAAAGCAGAAGAACAAAATTCCCCCCCGTTATCTGTCCTAAGAGTCATGATATTACAGCTAGACTCTTTTTCCACTAAGGTTTTAAACTTCTGAAATATACTAAATGCATCAGATTTATATTTTAGAAAATATACCCACATCTTCCTACTGAAGTCATCTACAATAAGCAAAAAATATTTGCAAGCAATGATAGAAGATGTATTCATAGGACCACAAATATCAACATGAATTAACTGGAGTACCTTAGAAGCGAGCCAGGATTCTCCATTCGTGAATGAAGAACGATGTTGTTTGCCAGCTTGACAAGCGCCGCATACGCCCAATTGCTAAGTCTGAGTATCAGGTAACCTTGACACAAGTCCTTCCCGAGAAAGCTGAGAGAGATACTGCATGTTTAGGTGCCCATATCGCTGATGCCATAGAGTGCTGATGGGAGAAACACGAGTTGCTAGAGCCACGGGGGAATCACCAGTGTCAAGAAGCCTGTATAAACCATGATCTTCTAGGCCAACAACAACTGTAAGATTAGTCTCCCTGTCGATAATAGAGCATTTGTGCGCTCTGAACACTACATCAAGCTGAGGAGAGTTCCTCATAATCTGACTGACAGACAGCAGATTAATTTCCATACCAGGAACATAGTACACATTTAGGAAGATGAGTGTGCGGCCACCAGACTGGATTTGAACTGTACCTCTGCCAACCACTGTGTATTGTTCACCTCCACCAAATACCACGGAATCACTGAAAGGTGAGAAGTCAATAAACCAGTCATGTCCGTGAGAAAAATGGCGTGATGCACCAGAGTCAATGTACCAGGCAGAAGATGGAACATGATTTGAAGACCTTTTAGTCATAAAGGCGTAAAAGGCAAAATCTGTCTGCTCGGAATGTTCTGTAACATTCGCTGTCTGATGGAGCCCTCCCTGTTTCTTCTGTTCAGAAGCAATCCTCTGTCGGCAACCTTTCTTCATGTGGCCAAACTTGTGACAGTAATTACACTGCACATTTTTCTTCCTAGCAGGATCAAAAGACTGAGAAGAACCTTTCTGCTGAAAGGACTGAGAGGACTGATATTTGGCAGCAAAAGCATTTTCTGAGGAGGCTGATGCTGCACCACTACCAAACTGTTGTTTCCAACGATCATGCTGCATGAGTTTGGTGCATAATTCTGGAAACTTCAGATCGACACTAGTGGCGGTAATGTTGAGTGTTTCTATGAAGTGCTCATAAGATTGTGGTAGACTTTTCAGAGTGATGACTACCATATCTTCTTCCTCCATGGTGCGACCAATGGCTTTGAGTTGATCTCGAATATCTTTAATCTTGTTGAGATGTTCCTGTAAAGACATATGTTCGTCCATCATGATGGAGAACAACTGATTTTTGAGAAAGAAAGCTCTGCTCTTGTCGGATGTCTCTTGTAATTCCTTCAACTGTTGCCAGATCTCGGCAGTTGTCTTGCCAGAAGGAATCTGCGGTAACTGATCATCAGTCACAGAGAGCTTGAGGAGCATAACAGCCTCTCGATTTCGATCATCAAACTTATCTTGATCGGTGCTAGCTGTACCAGGACGGAGCTCTTTGTTGAGAACGAGCTGATCAAGACGCATATATTCAAAAATGGTCAACATTCTCTGTTTCCAGATGTTATAATTTGTGCCATTAAAGCGCTGACTGCCTTCCAACATCAGATTGGTGAGCGAAGCCATCTGCACGTTTCCCAAGACACAGGAAATACCAAAAAGAAAAGAAATTCGGCACAAATTTTTAAACTGATAGGTGCTGATGTGATATAATAGAAATTGGTCTGAGAAGCGGGTTCAAGGAATTATGTATAGCACGATCTTTTACCAAAATCACTGACTTTCAGCAGTACCCATAAACCGAGAGGGTTCAACAGTCATTTCCAGCACAGATTTTGAGGTACTTTGAATGCATTAATTGCAAGCATAAACAATCAATTCAATGCTGAAATTTCGGGTGAATTTTGACGCATGAATTTCGTGACGGAAAAAAACTGACAGAGACACAAATTTGTGGGGCCGAGTGCTGACTATGGCATAAATTTGGCGGAATACTTAAACAATACGCAAATGTGATACGATTTCGATATCAGGTATCACGCAAATGTGATACAATACGCAGCCCTAGTAACAGGTTATCTGGTATACGCAAATGTGATACAATACGCAACCCTCGTAACATGGATCAGCAATCAACCGTGGCTCGTCACGAGTTCGATTCGATGGGCGTGCGGCTTTTTCTTTATAACTGCGTTATCTATTTTGATCTACATCCCAGGGAATTGAACCGAGGTTGCTTAATTGATTCACATCAATAGCTTAATTCTGAAGCTTAGTCCACGTTGCTTTTAAAAGGAAGTTTGCCATAGTTTGTGAGCCGAAGAAGAGAAATTTATTCATATGCATGCGCGTTCTTTGTTCCGCTGGGGTCAGTGGCGCAGGGCATATAGAGAACAATAATAATTATGACCATGGCAACCATGGCTACCGCGGCAGGAGCTGCAATGCTTTTGTACTACACGTTGGGCTGCAGATTATTGCCTGCGACTAACGGAGACGAGAGCGAGGAGAACAATAATGGCACTGTTGCAATTAAGCCGAAGCGCACTGTGAAGAAAAGGGTTGTAGTGAGGCCTACGCAGGCGCCTGCCATGTGGTTCGAAACGATCTCCACATTAACGGATCTGTTCCGCTAAAAAAAAACTGAAATTCGCACCAACAAAAAACGTGCCAAAAAAAAAAAAATCGCAGAACCCTCGGCTCTCGTAATTCCACAAAACAAAGAATCCACTTCTGTATCGAGATAGACGACTATAAGCTTTTATCATAGTGAGCAGAGCCGAAGCTAAGACTCAGTGAAGGCTATCTGGCTTACAGAGGGCTCGACCTTAGAAAGGATTGACAGAAAGAACTCAAGAGATTAGGATGCAGAGAGAATAACTGCTCAAGAAATCTCTTTTTCTGGCTCTGATACCATAAAACAGTGTGAAACACGCATATGGATTTCCAAAATGAATTAATTAGTTGATTGAGCAACAATACTCAATAATAATACAGAGATATTTACAAAGATAGAAACATCAAGTTTCTTTGTAAAGAATCAGTTTCATCTAAGAAACTGCTAAAGTAAGAAAATTAGCAACAGCTAAAAAGAATGAGCATTAAACTAAAATAGTATTATTCTAATAGTGTCCTCATTGGAACAGCGCCAGCCTGCTTGTCGGTTCGTTTCTTCAGTTACGTCGTGGATGTGTTCTTCCTCCACTGTGGCGGTCAAACGGATTCCAAATCCCTTTAGAACGCGGCTTAATTCCCTGTCGATTCCACTTCCTCCATCGGGCGCAATCTCAACCGTCCGATCTGGGCTCCTCTAGATCCAACGTCATATGCATGTCTCGTGCGGTTGACTTGCTCGACCGATAGCGCGCGATCAACGACGATTTTGTCTCTCCTTCGCTGCCACGCGTCGATCGTTGAGTGGGATCACTCCGGTCTCCTCCAAAACTGTTTATCGTTTGAGGGCGCCCCGATCAATATCGCCGGTTTCCAGAGTGCGGGTCCCACCTTTGTCCTTTTAGCGCTTTTCATTTCTCTGCCCGCGGTTCTTTGGCTCCCAATGCGACTGAGTGCTTAAAGCTCCTACATTTTGGCCCTGTTCGACCAGCGATGTGCGATTAATCGCGCATCAAAAATCACCTCCTTTTCCCGATCCGGGGCTCCAATGGGCTACTTTGACCTTCTACGCAGTCTCCATGGGCCTCAGTCAGCGCGCTTTGACCGAGGTCCTTGTCGTTCCACGCTGGCTGCCATTGCCGCTGGTTCAGGGTGTTTTTGATGCTATTTTGGATTCTTTAAAGATTTGTTTCGTCCCGATAAAGTCATGGTTCTTTGACAGTGTTTTATGGATCCAGTTCGGATCAAATGGCAAAGGAAAAATGAATGTGGGACACCAAGTGAATGGTCGACCCTCCAAGAAATCAAGGAACTCCAGGTATGAAGAATCAAATATTGTTAACAATAAGAAAAAAGAGTACTATCTTATATCGGCCCTCTCCACTGCCTCTCCTCCGAACACTTTGGGAAATTGGCTGATTGATAGTGGTGCCTCAATGCACTTCACCGGATACAAGGAAGCCCTCTCTAATCTGATAGAAAAGTAGACAAACTTGGAGATCATCCTTGGAGACGATGCCACCTATCACGTGAAGGGAGTAGGGAATGTTACCCTTCAATTGAATCAAGGTAACACTATTCATTTGCAAGAAGTACTATATGTACTTGATCTCAAGAAGGACCTGGTGTCCATTTCAGCCATGGAGGACAAAGGATTCAAGGTGGCATTCATCCATGGAAAGGTACGCATCTTTCTCAATTGATTGGGTACAGATTTCTGGGTCTCTCTCTCTCCACACGTTCGAAATTTCAAGAGAGCGAAATTTCAAGTGGTCGAAATTTCATGAGGCTAAAATTTCAGGAAAGAGAAATTTTAGGAGGCCGAAATTTCAGGAAGGCGAAATTTCAGGAGGCTGAAATTTCAAAAGACCGAATTTTTGGGTTGTTTGACGAGACTTTGACTCGGTTGAATTTGACTGCTTTGAGGGTTGTTTTATCTTGCTGTTTGGAGGCCGAAGTTGACCGATTTGTTGAGGGTCAAATCTGCCCTGTTGACCAGCGTTGAGTTTTCTGGTTAGGGCTCTTCTGCTGCTGTTATAAATTATCAAATTTGTAAATTGTACTCTCTCTCTGCTGAACTATTGAAGACTAAAAAAAGATTTGATCACTGGTTTCCCCACATTGGGGTTTGTCCCTCGTTGGTGCTGTTAGCGCTTGAAATTTCACCTCAGGCTGAAAAAGGCGAAACTCAAGGTAACATCAAACCACTTAGCCTCGTAGCTAGCCCTACGAGGACAGGAGAGGGCTCTCTCTGGTCTATCTCAGCAAAAAAGTCTTCAAAGGGACTGAGATGACCAATAAGGAATACTGATTTTAGGCTAGTAAACTGATAAAAAGGGTTTTTAATAAAATGATGGGGTTTTTTCTGGACTGCATGGGCAAAGTAACAGCTTGAGCAGAGAAATGTAATCAAGAACACAGATTATCCCCTGAGGCAAGGTAGGCAAGAAATTTAACATCAAACTGGGATTAAATGGAATGGCAAGATTGCTGAGGAGTTGACAAGGGCATAGAAGATGAATCCTTGTCAAACAGAAGAAAACATTAAATATGAACAAACTTATAGGCAAAGCATAAAATATTATGAATTCTACCTAAACACTTCATTTGTTCAATTGGAAATGATCATGAAGCGAAATGAAAACATAACAGGTTACATATGAAACAGAAGGAAAACTTATGCTAAACTGTCATACCACAGGAATCTCAGGGGTCAGAGCTGCATTTTTTGATTAAAATCTCTATCAAAATCTATACAATGAAAGCTCTGTTCTCCACCAGCTCTCAGAATTCTCTCCTCACTCTTCAACAAATGTTTTTTAATACATAAACAGCTCAGAAGAAAACCGATCCATGAAAAGATGGAACTATTTCAATTGGCACTATGAAAAATAGTAAAAAGCCACTCCTCTGTTCCTAAAGATCAGCGCATACAATAAATAGACCAAATTTTTTTTCCCTACAGGTCGATAAAAAAAAAAATGAGCTGTTCAGCTATAATTGCAAGAATCCCTCTGATGGCCGATAAACTGGAGCAAGGATCTCATGAAATCATGACTGAGGATCAAAATAGGCAAATTCGTTCCTATATCTTTGCTTATGGTAAATGATCTGCGTTCTAATTTTGGCTGCGGTCCTTTCACCTTCTCGCTACCGATTGAATAAAACCGATTTTTTAACAAAAATGGTTCTCCATTAAAACTTTGCCTTTAATGAAGATCTTTTACTGGTGGTCTGTTGCGTTTAAATCTGAAGTATACGTGGGTCCTTTTCCCTTTGAATGAGTTCGGCAAGCACCTCGAATCTTTGACCAATACCTCGACATCTGGTAGAGAAATCAAGTGTTTCTCTAGCTGTGATTTCTTTTAGGAATATTAAGGAAGACGCAAGCAATGTGAAATTTCATGAGTGTTGATGTAAGATGCTTCAATAGTTCCTCAATTACAAGTCTTGCAGCTTCTTTGGAAATAATTGGCACTGGATCCTCTTTTGCCGCTCCAAGGACACATCGTAAAACTTGCTCCGCCGACGCATTGATAATAGGAACGGTTCTATTTGGTTGAGTGCCACTGCCTGCTTCACCCCATCCCCGTGATGAATATCAATATCGATATAAAGCACTCGTTGATGGACCTTAAGAATTTCAAGAGTAGCCAAGACAATGTTATTTACATAGCAAAAGCCAGATGCCTCGCACTTCTCAGCGTGAGAACTATAGCAAAGAACATGTGCTTGTTTCTCAAAGGACAACAATAGTCATTCGGATTGTGCACCTTTGGAACCAGCAGAACCTCGACCAAAATTGACTGAAATAAATTTCCTCTGACCTGGTTTTAATTGGTGACTTCCACGTTTGTTCAATTAAATGCAACCAGGGCTTGTAGGACACAACCCGAATATATTCAAACATCACTAATTACATCGGTTTCCTCATTGCTTCACTGACTGGGACTCTCCATTTACCTTTGTTTCAGGGTTGGAAAAATGGGCATAGGTAGTGAAGTGGGATTCACACCATTTAAAAGAGAGGTGCGCATAATGAAAATTTCTTTACCATTTGCATTATTATGCATGTCCTCAACAGGATAATAATGATTTGTGCGAGAATCTAGTCTGACAATTCTCTCTTCCACGTGCTGAGATGGAAAAAGTGGCTTGCTTGGAGCTACAGGGCCCACAAAAGACTTTTCAATATCCTGAACCAGGAACTCAACTTCCTTTGATGTCATATTACCTGAAACATAGCATTCAAAGAATGTCCGTGAAGTTATCCGTGGGATAAATCTCAGAAGGTTATCTGCTTCAATATGGGGAAGAACCTCAAGGAATTCATTCCTTTGCCACATGCGATGATTTACCAGTAATGAACTGTAATATAAAGCCTGCTGATATGGCTGCTGAAATTTATAATTTAGGTACTCCTTCAAAACGTTTTCCTTGATCACGAAAAATCTATCCTCCTTGACTTCGAAGTGTACCTCAAATAAAATTCTCATCTTATGATTGTAACCAACAATAGTCACCTGGAACCTCGTACTAGTGTAATGAATATCATAAGAAAGTCCAGCAACCCTGGCATAATAAGCATATTCATTTAAGTAATCCATCAATAACATTGTAAAAATCTGTGTTAGAACTTCTGCTTTCTGGTGAACAATTTGATGCAGGATAGTTGAAATCCAGCTTGACGTAAGCCTTCGGTGTAAAGAACATTGTATCTGGCTTATACCATAACCTTGAAAATTCAGATTTCCACAGCAACACAGGATGTTCGACCCTTTCCTTCATTTGTTTGAGCATTAAGTCTGTAGGTATGGACGGGTCGCGCACGCCCAACAGGTCGCGCCCGTGTTGTTTTCCAACTGTTGGGACCCCCTGGACGGGTCGCGCCCCCCCAACAGGTCGCGCACAGTCAAACAAAGAAGCTCCAGGCTCCGACCCTGTATATGGATAAAGCAATATCCTTCTAGAGAGCCACATCTGCAAACTTGGTAAGCTGCTCAAAACATAGGTGAAGATAAAGACCAGCATGGCATAAATCAGTAAAGGTAGCCACAAACGCTTCCTTGTCTTTTCCAACAGTTGTCGGCCTATGATCCAAACCAAAAGAAAGATGAGGTAGCCAAATGCTATGTAATTAGGATTGACCACGTATACTATGACAAGTATGGTCAAACATGTAATGTAGGTCCCACAGGAGCGATATGTTGCTTGAAACATTTGGCCTATGGTTAAAAGATATTTTTAATCCAGTTCACTCGCTGAGTGTGGTGTGGATCACTATCTGTCAAATTCTGGGATAAACATATTGTCCACAGTACAGATTTGTTGAACCCATCTTTCATGAAGCCAAAACCAAATGGTGAACATCAACAACTGCAACATTGTTTTAGTGATCAGTATTAAAATTCTGTTTTACAATTTTTGATTACTGATGATATTCTGAATTGTGCTTGTGCAGGGATAGGAGCTTGAAGTCGTTGCCATTTGAAGAGCTGGAGAATAGATTACATATTCTAAAACAACACATTTAATGATTTCTTCTTCAAAACAGGGTATTGAAGAAGAATCAATCTCACATTTGACATACAAGACGGAGTCTAACATCGGCTCCACTTGGGATGGCAGCTGCCGCTTTTTGGAGGTGCCAAGAACCGCAGAACTTTGGGAGAGCAGACAGTGCCTCCACCCATTGGGCAATGGAGTCATCATTTGAACAAATCAACACAACTGAAGACTCAACTTATTAACTGGAAACTGTCTGAATTGACTGAAAGACTAATTCAGCAAACTTCAAACTAAACTGTAATGAAACTAGAACAAAATGCTGCCTTATGGCTGCTTAATTATTTACAAAAGCTACCCTAATCTGCTGTACAAACAATAGATCAGGTAATACTAGAATGCCAGATTAACCATTCAAGTAAACCTGAACATAATGCCGCTCGAGAATGCTTCCACCAGGACACAGATGTAATTGCTGGCAGCCCTTCATGCACGTAATGAACTTGGCTATGTATAAGACAGCTTGATTTGTCAGTCAAACTGAAAAACATTTCCATGTATGCTGCCATTGGATCGCGGAAACCAGACTCTGTTGGCTGCCCCAACTCTGCAATACATACTTCCAGCTGCACACTGTCAATGTAAACATCTATAGGCAAGTCTTTTATTTCTTGTTTTAATGGAGGAAGGATTTCCAAGAACTTTTTAGGGTCTTGGAAGTCATATGACTGAATCTGCTCATCTAGACACTGAATCTCCTTCTCGATTCTTTCAACAATTAACTCGAACCAAGGAAACTTTGAAGATTTCGACCATTGAAGTAAGGCACTGAAAACATCTTCATCAAATTTAGTATCTGCTAACTCATTTCTTATTTCTTCTACAGCTTCACACAGGGTAAGGTTTGCCACATACCCTACCATTGCATAAATGAATCAACAAGCACTGGAATGTCTGGATTGAATTGGAGTCGCCAGGTGAATGGTTCAGCCTGCATATGTGTCTGATTGCTGTCCACCATCAGCATCAGATCTGCAATTTGAGTTCATGTACCGGGACAAGACAATCAACAAGTCGAATGTTCTTCCCCAGTATGGTCGCCAATATGTTAGCGCTTTAAATTTCACCTCAAGTTGAAAAAGGCGAAACTCAAGGTAACATCAAACCACTTAGCCTCATAGCTAGCCCTACAAGGACAGGAGAGGGCTCTCTCTGGTCTATCTCAGCAAAAAAGTCTTCAAAGGGATTGAGATGACCAATAAGGAATACTGATTTTAGGCTAGTAAACTGATAAAAAGGGTTTTTAATAAAATGATGGGGTTTTTTCTGGGCTGCATGGGCAAAGTAACAGCTTGAACAGAGAAATGTAATCAAGAACACAGATTATCCCCTGAGGCAAGGTAGGCAAGAAATTTAACATCAAACTGAGATTAAATGGAATGGCAAGACTGCTGAGGAGCTGACAAGGGCATAGAAGATGAATCCTTGTCAAACAGAAGAAAACATTAAATATGAACAGACTTATAGGCAGAGCATAAAATATTATGAATTCTACTTAAACACTTCTTTTGTTCAATTGGAAATGATCATGAAGCGAAATGAAAACATAACAGGTTACATATGAAACAGAAGGAAAACTTATGCTAAATTGTCATACCACAGGAATCTCAGGGGTCAGAGCTGCATTTTTTGCTTAAAATCTCTATCAAAATCTGTACAATGAAAGCTCTGTTCTCCACCAGCTCTCACAATTCTCTCCTCACTCTTCAACAAATGTTTTTTAATACATAAACAGCTCAAAAGAAAACCGATCCATGAAAAGATGGAACTGTTTCAACTGGCACTATGAAAAATAGTAAAAAGCCACTCCTCTGTTCCTAAAGATCAGCGCATACAATAAATAGACCAAAATTTTTTTCCCTACAGGTCGATAAAAAAAAAAAAATGAGCTGTTCAGCTATAATTGCAAGAATCCCTCTGATGGCCGATAAACTGGAGCAAGGATCTCATGAAATCATGACTGAGGATCAAAATAGGCAAATTCGTTCCTATATCTTTGCTTATGGTAAATGATCTGCGTTCTAATTTTGGCTGCGGTCCTTTCACCTTCTCGCTACCGTTTGAATAAAACCGATTTTTTAATAAAAATGGTTCTTCATTAAAACTTTGCCTTTAATGAAGATCTTTTACTGGTGGTCTGTTGCGTTTAAATCTGAAGTATACGTGGGTCCTTTTCCCTTTGAATGAGTTCGGCAAGCACCTCAAATCTTTGACCAATACCTCGACATCTGGTAGAGAAATCAAGTGTTTCTCTAGCTGTCATTTCTTTTAGGCAATATTAAGGAAGACGCAAGCAATGCGAAATTTCATGAGTGCTGATGTAAGATGCTTCAACAGTTCCTCAATTACAAGTCTTGCAGCTTCTTTGGAAATAATTGGCACTGGATCCTCTTTTGCTGCTCCAAGGACACATCGTAAAACTTGCTCCGCCGACGCATTGATAATAGGAACAGTTCTATTTGGTTGAGTGCCATTGCCTGCTCCACCCCATCCCCGTGATGAATATCAATATCGATATAAAGCACTCATTGATGGACCTTAAGAATTTCAAGAGTAGCCAAGACAATGTTATTTACATAGCAAAAGCCAGATGCCTCGCACTTCTCAGCATGAGAACTATAGCAAAGAACATGTGCTTGTTTCTCAAAGGACAACAATAGTCATTCGGAATGTGCACCTTTGGAACCAGCAAAACCTCCACCAAAATTGACTGAAATAAATTTCCTCTGACCTGGTTTTAATTGGTGACTTCCACGTTTGTTCAATTAAATGCAACCAGGGCCTGTAGGACACAACCTGAATATATTCAAACATCACTAATTACATCGGTTTCCTCATTGCTTCACTGACTAGGACTCTCCATTTACCTTTGTTTCAGGGTTGGAAAAATGGGCATAGGTAGTGAAGTGGGATTCACACCATTTAAAAGAGAGGTGCGCATAATGAAAATTTCTTTACCATTTGCATTATTATGCATGTCCTCAACAGGATAATAATGATTTGTGCGAGAATCTAGTCTGACAATTCTCTCTTCCACGTGCTGAGATGGAAAAAGTGGCTTGCTTGGAGCTACAGGGCCCACAAAAGACTTTTCAATATCCTGAACCAAGAACTCAGCTTCCTTTGATGTCATATTACCTGAAACATAGCATTCAAAGAATGTCCGTGAAGTTATCCGTGGGATAAATCTCAGAAGGTTATCTGCTTCAATATGGGGAAGAACCTCAAGGAATTCATTCCTTTGCCACATGCGATGATTTACCAGTAATGAACTGTAATATAAAGCCTGCTGATATGGCTGTTGAAATTTATAATTTAGGTACTCCTTCAAAACGTTTTCCTTGATCACGAAAAATCTATCCTCCTTGACTTTGAAGTGTACCTCAAATAAAATTCTCATCTTATGATTGTAACCGACAATAGTCACCTGGAACCTCGTACCAGTGTAATGAATATCATAAGAAAGTCCAGCAACCCTGGCATAATAAGCATATTCATTTAAGTAATCCATCAATAACATTGTAAAAATCTGTGTTAGAACTTCTGCTTTCTGGTGAACAATTTGATGCAGGACAGTTGAAATCCAGCTTGACGTAAGCCTTCAGTGTAAAGAACATTGTATGTGGCTTATACCATAACCTTGAAAATTCAGATTTCCACAGCAACACAGGATGTTCGACCCTTTCCTTCATTTGTTTGAGCATTAAGTCTGTAGGTATGGACGGGTCGCGCACGCCCAACAGGTCGCGCCTGTGTTGTTTTCCAACTGTTGGGACCCCCTGGACGGGTCGCACCCACCCAACAGGTCGTGCACAGTCAAACAAAGAAGCTCCAGGCTCCAACCTTGTATATGGATAAAGCAATATCCTTCTAGAGAGCCACATCTGCAAACTTGGTAAGCTGCTCAAAACATAGGTGAAGATAAAGACCAGCATGGCATAAATCGGTAAAGGTAGCCACAAATGCTTCCTTGTCTTTTCCAGCAGTTGTCAGCCTATGATCCAAACCAAAAGAAAGATGAGGTAGCCAAATGCTATGTAATTAGGATTGACCACGTATACTATGACAAGTATGGTCAAACATGCAATGTAGGTCCCACAGGAGCGTTATGTTGCTTGAAACATTTGGCCTATGGTTAAAAGATATTTTTAATCCAGTTCACTTGCTGAGTGTGGCGTGGATCACTATCTGTCAAATTCTGGGATAAACATATTGTCCACAGTACAGATTTGTTGAACCCATGTTTCATGAAGCCAAAACCAAATGGTGAACAACAACAACTGCAACATTGTTTTAGTGATCAGTATTAAAATTCTGTTTTACAAATTCTGATTACTGATGATATTCTGAATTGTGCTTGTGCAGGGATAGGAACTTGAAGTCGCTGCCATTTGAAGAGCTGGAGAATAGATTACATATTCTAAAACAACACATTTAATGATTTCTTCTTCAAAACAGGGTATTGAAGAAGAATCAATCTCACATTTGACATACAAGACGGAGTCTAACAGGTGCCACATCTTCTGTCCTCTTGTCTTGGCTTGTCTTCTACTTTATATGTTTTTGTTCTATCTGCATTTTACTATCATGTTGATGTGATTGTTAATCTGAATATTGATACTGGGCTAAGAAAGAAATTGAAGTAAAATTGCTCTAAAGCATAAGAACATACGATTGTTACCTAAAATTAACACTTTCACTGGCTATAAGGCTTCTTTCGAAGTGATTCTCACACTTCCTTACGCTTCAGACCTGGACCGAAAATCTTTGAAATTCTGTCTTCTGAACTTAAGTTGAGCTGCTTATTTATAGTGGTTTCCCCCCCAAATTAGCTGACTTGATGGAGGATAAGTCGACATGACAATTGGAGGAGATAATTAATTCCATCTTGAAGCCGACTTGCTAGGAGATGCTTGTGCTTCTTTTAATGACTTATATAAATGTGTAACATGTTCAAGAAGGGCCCTTCATACATGACATAGACTCAAATGGACTTTTATTACTAGATGACAAATCCTAAAGGCTCACAATGGTAGCCATCACTAAAATAAATTTCCTTGCTCATGAAACCCATGAGACAAGCATTACAATAATAATTTTTTTTTTTCTTCTTTTCATCAATTACATAAAATCACAATTATACGTCATTATGAAGACCAAACCTATTTACACCTTTCAACAACTGCCATGTTTGAAGTCGATCCCGAGCTATTGTAGCACCAACTTTACTCCCGTTACTAAAATGACCAAAAACTCCCTGCCAAATTGGGCACAATCACAGTACCCAGTTGCAAAGTACTACAAAATGGAAGCACTTTGGCCCCCGTGTGCAAAACTTCAAGAAATATTAAGGCTCACTCTTCCTCTTTGTCCTCTTTGTCTTTGGCTTTCTCGAAATTTCCTTCAATTTCTGTGAAATACTCCCAAAACTCCTTCCCCCTCAAATTCCTCCATTGATCCCATATATTCTCGAGGTTCCTTCCCCAACAACCTCTCCACTGCCCTCCCTTCATTGCCTTGTCATTAGCTTTTCCTGATATTCTTAGGCACTGACCGCCTTTTGACACGGTAGCATCATGGTTGGAGGTTGTCACCTTTATTTTATGATAGGTCTTCTATGAGTTATTTTTATTATTTGATATATATATATATATATATAGTCCCTTTCAATATAATATAATTTCTTTTTAGTTGTATATAATATGTTTCATATATAGCATTCCTTTTAATTTGAATATATGTTTGATATATTATATTGATTTATGTTAATAGGAGCAATTAAGTATTCAAATTATAAGCATTTAATCTATTCAAGTTAATAAAGAGATATATATTAATGTTGCATTAATCGTTATCGGGATATGATCAGCGCGGGGAAAAAATCGTAACATACAAAAATGTTCATTTTTTTGAAATTTTTTTTAATATCTAAAGCTTCTACAACATAAAATAAATACATTGACACATAAATATGATAAAAGAACTAATATAGAAGATGTTTAATATCATTTCTAGTGCTACATCACACATAACAGTGAATCATGTGCTGAATAGTAAGTCCTGACTCATGACTCCCAATTCAGCCTCAAAATATCAACAAAAAATATAATAATGTATTTCATGAGTCATAATGTCATATACAATGAAATGAACCAAATAACTAAAGTCTAATACTATTGATTTCCTCTGCCCCTCTTGCGAGAAAATGCAATAGCTTTCCCTTTCCCTCTAGATGTAGATGCCGATGGAGTTGGCAGTGGACTCTGCTGTGCTCTAGAAGCTGAAGAACTAGGAGCTATAGGAGGTAGACACGTTCTCTACTGGTGGCAGGGGTAGCCCGGGTAGGTGGTGTCACCTCCTCCTCCTGTTGCTCTGTCGCCTCCTCCTCCTCCTCCCCCTCCACTGCCTCCTGCACTAACCAATCATCAACAGACTACATGAGAGGCCTCTCAGCCTAAACCCTCCATGCAGCAGTGGAGTCAATCCACTGCTGGTGTCCTCTCAAGTTGCCTCACCCACAATCGAAGATTTTAGTAGACGTAGACCATGTCATTAAGTTGTTGGGACTCCAACGTGTACAAAAATCATGAAATAATCATTATTATAAAAAGTATTGTTTAATGAATTCAAAAAATTATTTGGGAATTTGCAATATTTTAAGTGTTAACCTATTGCGCTTCTTGTTGTGTATTTTTTTCAAATACAATCTAGTTGCGTTCACATCCTGAGGACCTACATGTTTGGCTGAGGATTCGAATGGAAAGCTTTTGCAGAAGGGGTACCCTGGCACCATACATTCTCCACCATGCATCTACAACAAAACTACAAATAAAATTTTAAATAAACATAAGAAAAAAATGAAATTTGAAAGTGGAATCAAAGTATGAAGTTATGAACTTAAAGAGAAAATTAAATTTGAAACAAACTAAAAAATACCTGGCATTTTAGTCATCCTATTAGTCACAGCCATGTCAAAGCCAAATTTGCCACTTGCCATCCTGTATGTCTCAATTTCTTTGGAGATTTCTATACGTTCTGCTGGAGATCGCACCATCCTCTAAAAACAGGTTAAGAATCCATCTATGATCTCAGCATCAAATACGAACCCACATGGGTAAGAAAATGTGGGGTTCAGGTAGATCCCTGCAGCATGAATGAGATGATGGAGTGTGTTGTTCTATTGTTCATCAATCACTTCCCATAGGAGGAGTTGTCTCTAAAATCCCTCATCTCCCTTATCATCATAGTAGGCTCGAATGGATTTTTTCGCCCTGTTCATGGCCTCATACAAATAGCCCATTGCGGGCTTCTCACCATCAACTAATCGAAAAACCTTTACCAAAGGTTCAGTAACGGTGTACACCTCCTGTACTCTTGCCCAGAAGTCTTCCTGGTATGAAATTAGTCTGCATATGGCCTCTCCCTCTGGTTTGCGGCTCATTGTCAAAGCACGCCACTCCTCTGAAAGAAACATTCTCTTCACATCCCACATAGAATTCAAAGAGGGATTGAAGAGATATGAAACTGGTGGCAAACCGTGTAATGGCAGGGCGCACCAAGTCTTTGTTGTTGGTGAATTTTCTCATCAAGCTAAGCACAGATGTATGATTATATATAAATTTTGTATTGCTTTTTGATGACTCAACAATATTTTTGACAAATGAATTTTCCCTATGTCCTCCAACATCAAATCAATACAATGTGCAGCAGAAGGTGTCCAAAATAAAGTAGGACGCCTCTCCATAAGCATCCTGCCAGCGGCAACATAATTTGCAGCATTGTCCGTTATGACTTGGACAACATGTTCTGCACCCACCTCCAAGATAAACACATCCAACAAATCACATAATGTTTTTGCATTTTTGATATGTGCAGATGCATCAACATATTTCATAAACATAGTCCCCTTGGGACAACTAACCAAGAAGTTTATAAGGGTTCTCCCCTTTTGGTCAGTCCAACCTTTTGACTTCACAGTGCATCTTGTTTGTGCCCATGATTCCCTAAACTCCTCCAATCTTTTGGTGTAGTCAACCTTTTCATTTTGAAGAATCCGACCTCTAAAGTCATGATCAGAAGGGATTTTGTACCTTGGGCCAACAGTTGCAATAACATCAACAATAGGCTGGAAAAATGGATTATTCCTTACAACGCTGAAAGGAATATCACTTCAAAGGAGAAATTTGGCCAACAACTTGTCACCTTGTTCTTTCTCAGTTTTTTTAAGCATTGAAGTGATAGATGGTTGTGAACTAGGCGTGGTTTTAGGAACAAAAAATGATGAGGAAGCTACCGGGTTGGTTGATGCTGAAGTAGAACCAGTGCCACTTCCTTGTTCACCTGAGCCTAACACAAACTTTTTTAGTTGCTTCTTCATTTTTTCTTTGGCCTCTTTTTTTTGCTCTAAATTTTCCAATGATCTCATGACTTTTAAGATGATTTCAAGATTTGTATTTGTGCAAGGCCCTATATCAAATCTAGGGATTTGTGCAAGGTGATACTTCAATCTGTACACCCCCCTTGACATATGCTACCCACACAACTTGCAAGACAAGTTTATTCAATCAATCTTTCCATCAGGTTCACCAAATTCCCACAGAGGGTCCAATTTCCTTGGCATGTTTGACTTTGAATTTTGAACTTTGAACTTGAAGTTGAATGGTGATTCGGTGAACCTATGGCAAAATAAGAATTACAGTTTACAAGTTACAAACTTAAAATTTACATTTTACAAAAACTAAAAAAAAATTACATACATGAGTAACATAACAAAACACATGGAATTTTTGACAATTTAAGAAATTTTAACAAACAAAATGAAAAATCAAATGACAAAAACCCCATCAAGATTCAAATCAATTCAAAAATATTTGATAACCCACTGAATTTTTTTGATAAACAATGGGTTTTCCAGATTCCAAACTCAACAAAAAACATAGAAAAAAACCAAAACAAAGTTACAAAACACAAAATGTTGGTGCCCACACTGGTGTGATGGAGAAAATTTGTCTCCTTCTTAGCTGTCACTCCGTTTTTCTCCTCTAATCAGCGGATTCAGCTCCCAAACGACCAAGAGGTCACTCCAAAACCCCGTCGCTGTCGGCGTGCCGTTTGTGTGCAAATGAATTAAAACAAATCGTGATGTTTTGTTATATAAACGCGCTGTTGGAGAGGGCCACAATTTTTTTAGGTTGAATCGCCATTTTTTTGAAAAAATCACCCAAAAAAAATTGTTGTTTTTATCGGGCGATAATATCGCCGATTTTAAAAAACCACGATTTTTACCGTCGGGTACATTCTGGAAAATTGAGGTTTGAAGCCTTCTAGAAGTAGTTTGAGACATCAAACAACGTTTTTTGGTGGTAAAACTTTGCTGCTTAGGTGTCATGCCTTTTAGTGCTATTCTACACACAGATACCTTTCTAACGACACAAGAGTTCATATCCAAAAGTTATGCCACTTGGAAGCTGCCTTCCTTTTGTGACCACTACGATTCAAGAGGATGCCATGTTAGCCCCATTATTATCCATGGAAAAGGGGCTATCCACATGATCATGATGAAGAAGACTCTGGAAGAGTCAATATTGTAACTCTAGTTATGAGTTGAAGAAGTTAAACTTAACAACTAATATGCTCTCAGGTTGTTTTATAATCAGGCCTGTAGGTGGAAAAATAGTTCCATTCTATTTGAGTGCATTTTGTTCTATAGATGAGCAGAGTGGCTAAGAGTCGATAGGTAGAGAGCAATCAAAGAGGCTTTGTGCGTTATAGCAACCCATGGGCCACATGGCTCACTTCCTTCTACTTGCATCCATTCCTATTGAAGGAAAGAGAGAGTGGAGCTACCTCAACTTTTAGCTGGGTTTGTCCTAAAAGGGTTGCTCAGATTATATGTTGTGTTATTGTGGTTTGTGAGTGATTAGTCTATTTGTTCTCTACTTTTTGCACATTCATAATTTGCATGCATATGCTATATACAATAATTAATAGAACCAAAAATCTAAGGAGAAATAAACCCTCATAGTGTATATTTCAGATTTTCTAATATATTTTAGTACATTTGTTGTGATGAATTGTCCAGTGAAATATCCATGGTAGTTCATGGATCAGAGGTTAGCCCTGAGAGAGAGAGAGAGAGAGAGAGAGAGAGAGAGCATACTAATTAAGGTGTGATATTGAAATCCTTCAATTGATTTTTCTTATTGGAGATGGAAACAATCGGTCTAAGGTTTGAGGGTAGGTTGTAGGGTGCTTATAACTTCATTCCCTAGAGGGCAAGGGTTTCTTTGATTCTTAAGGAGAATGACATATGGGTGTCTGTTAGCACCAAACTCACCCCACCTATAGGTATTGCAGATTTGGCTAAAAAATATGTGAAAGCTAGAAGATTGTCTTGGATGCGGTGAACGGCCATGTTATTCCTAACTTGATCGAGAAGCATACAACAAGGGAGATGTGGGAGGCTCTGACAAAGTTACACCAGAGTGATAATGCCAACAAGAAGCTACGTTACCAGAAACTCTTGAAGAATTTTCGGGAAACGCGGATCCTTGTTTCCGATACTAAATGGATACGATTCTTGTCCGAAATGCTGTAAAAACATTTTTGTGCCGTTTCAAAAAATCGGAAACCTTAGATTTGAAATTGGATACTTATCCAAGGGATTTAAATTTTTTTGGATCCGTTTCTAGAAATCCAGAAACAAATCCATGAAAATTGTGATCAGAATCCACCCTTAAAATGTTAAAAGGCTTGGAAATTTTTATAGCCATATATAATTAATAAAAATGAAGAAATCAGATTTACAAATGAACTCACTATAAACAAAGTCTCATAAAGTTTTTTCTAAATCTTTAGAAACAATGACACTCCATATATTTATCAAGGATTCTTACTAATAAAAAGATAGATGCTAAAAAATGCAAATAAAAGGGTTTGATGAATGTCTTCGTAAAGAGATTTATTTGAGCCATTAATTTTCATTTTGGTTAAGGCTTGGTTAATTGCCATTGATTTTGCTCTTGATTTCGTAAATTCCTCCAATATAACAAATCTTCTCTAGCCAATCTTGTGCCTACATATAGTCATGAGACCAAGCTGACATTGAGAAGATTGAAATGTTCAAATAGGTCTTGATGGAATATCCCAATGATCCCATGGGCCTTTTAATTGCCATGCAAGGAAGATAGATATCATCCTAAGTCACAGGACACGTCCTCCAGGGTCCCGTGTCCCGTATTTTACGTATTGGACACGAAAACGGCTCTAATACGTGTCGAATACGGTTTTTATCGTGTCCTAGAAAATTGAATACGTATTCTTAGGTTTTCATCGTGTCCTGAATTTCGAAAACGTGTATTTCATTTGTATAAAACGTGGCCCTAACGTATTTCAACCGGTTGAATACGTACCCTGCAAAAAATGTAATTTAAAGCCCGGGCTCTATCTGATAGCAAACCACACATGAGACAGTTCTTGAAGGCAGCAGCCTATCTCAGGGAGGAGTTTCTGTGGCAGCGTAGGCTCCTGAGAGATTATCCTGGGCAGCGAAGGCTTGAAACTTGAAAATCTTTGATCCGACATAGTGAGAACCCTGCTGTGGCTACAAGCCATTTCTGTAGCATTTCTATGGCAGCAGCCCCTATTTAAGGTCTTACCTGGGCAGCAAAGTGAAGTCTGTGCTAGCGAGGGTCTGGAGAAATCAAATCATCCCCCTATGCCATTATTTGAGACTAACTGTGGCAGCACAGAAGCCTGAGACAAAATTAAGGGGACTATCAATCTAAGAAGTCTTCTTTGAGACAGCAAGGTCCCACTGAAGCTCTGTCATCAGCCACAGATTACCCCTGCGGTTTTACTTATAGAAGCAGATCCCTTTGAAGATTGAATCGGGCAATGAACCTTTGCTAAGGGATCAATTGTGGCAGCAGATCCCTTCTGAGGGTCAACTGTGACAGAGAATCCTTGCTGGAAGGTCAATTGAGGCAGCAAATACATCTGACTATCAATTGTGGTAGTGAAATCCCTTCTGAAGACTGGTCTGGGACAGCAAGGCCTATTAGTAGTCAGGACAACAACACGGTCTGTTAGGGCTCTCTGATGATAACAAGGAAGCAGTCGGAGGTGGCAGAGCTATGAAGGCAAATTGAGCAGCAACAGAAAGATCCTGTAAGCTGGTTAGTTGTGTTGCTGATAGGGTAATTGACATTGTAATCTTTGTAAAAGAGTGTTACTGTTTCTAAATTGTTGAACGCTGTACCTGCCGGTGTAACAGCCCTAGGAGTGAGACTGTGAAATTGTAACTTGCTATGTACTGTCGGCATTGTTGTAAAATCATCTACTTGTTTACATTGTTGTGCATTCAATGTCATCTTTGTTGAATTGAAAAGGGTTATTGTGAGACTGGTACAAATTTGTCATGTGCTCTTTCTAACCCTAAGGGCAATTTTACCCTAACGGATATTACAGAGTGATTTTGCATGCATGTTTGAAGGGATGGAATTTGCCAAAGGCCTGCTTAGGGAGTGCACCTTGCTTAGAAAGATTTATGCTAATCTTTGCCACTACCTTCAAAGATGAGCACCTTAAAGTTTTTTACTTCTACTAAAAACAAGTGGGGAGGTTATTTTGATTTGGTGAACTCTGGGTGTCAGTACATGCATGTACCACAATAGGTACATCTGAAAACTGTGCTCTGGTGACATTACCAACTCAGATTTTCATGATCATAATCATTAATCAGTTTTATTTTGGGAAGACGAGCGCTCAGATCAGCCTGTTGACAGCAGGTTTTGATTACAGTTTGAAAAGAACTGTAGAATTTGTGAAGGAAGTGCAACTCAAGATAGCAGATTATGTCTGTTTTTGTAAACATTCATGCATGAATATTAAAAAACTATATTTCGGTATATATATATATATATATATATATATATATATATATATATATTAATATATATATATATATAAATATATATAAAACGTGTCCCCCGTGTCCTGTTTCCAGGTCGCTGCGTTTCGTATTGAATACTCGTATTTACGTGTCCTCCGTGTCTCGTGTCCTCGTGTCATGTGACTTAGATATCATCTGTCATGCATGACACGTTCTTTGAAGGAGTTGGACCTGAAAGCAAAAAGGCTGTAGCATTTCTGATTACATTATTAATGATGATGATAATATGTTGAATGTTATAATAATCACTAATGATGATGACAATGTTTATGCCGAATTGATGATGATGATTTCTTTATTTTGAATTCATGACGATAACTATGCATTTTTAGATATAGATTCTAGATTCTGAAAGATGAATGGTAATATGAAATATATATATATATATATATATGCATGCCGTTTCCTTGCCGTATCGTATCCTGATATTTTGAAAATTTGTTGTATTTGTTTTATCCATATCTGTTCCCGTATCCGTTTCAGTGCAACTTAGACAAGAAGATGGTGTCAAGAGAAAAGCTCAAGAACACTAAGATGACCAAATCAGATATAATGATTACTTATATCACCAAGATGACACGAGTTCGTGATGAGTTGGAGAGAAAGTGATAGATGGAGAGATGATAAGGATGGCTTTAAATGGATTCACCATGCTATGGGCTCCTTTCATCAAGGGCATCGTAGCATGAGAGAAACTTACTGATTGGGATACTCTGTTGGATAATTTCATCTAAGAGGAGATTCAAGAGGAATTTCTATTAGGAGGCCAACCCAAGAGTGATGGTGAGAATCTTGATCTTCCCAGTTGAGCAACGAGGAGCAAAGGAAAAGGTTTGAGCAGTAGGAGTGAGGAGTCAACCTCACAACCAAAGAAGGAGAAGAACTTGGCTAAGATCAAGTGTTTTTCCTATCATAAGATAGAACACTATGCTTCACATTATCCAGGGAGGAAGAAGGGTGGAAAGGGTACGCAGTCAACTGTAGCTATGTTGGTAGAAGCTCAGGAAGAGTTTGCCAAGAAGTTTGAAATTGAGTTCACACTTGTTTCCTACCTTTCCTTAGGAACCTTATCGGTTGGTGCATGGCTACTAGGTAGTGGAGCCACAAGTCATATGATAGGGGCATGAGAGCTATTTGACAGCCTGACCAAGTGGGACTCAAAATTACATGTGGATTTTGGTGTTGATGTGCTATGGGTGCCAAAAATTATGTGGAGTTTTCTCTCAGTCCCTATGATGAAAAGAATGGGTTCTATGTAGCATTCCAAGATGGACAAACTTTGATCTCACTAGTGGGATCTATCTTTGACAACAACCACGTCATTGGAGTTAGAGAGAGCAACAAGTATAGGCTAAAGGGCCAGCCTATTTGAGCAATGGAAAGGAGCAAAGCAATGTCAGATAATAAGGAGTGTGAAGCTCTGAAGGTTGAGAAGTTCAAAGGGAATCAACCTTCAGGTTTAGGTGGGGAGGAGCAGTCAGCAGATTCTTCCAAATCTGTCAAGGTCTCTTAATATGAGGCAACCTTACAAGATGTTTAGGAGAAGGAGGCTTCTAGGAACAAAGGTAGCAAGATTTCGAGGATAACTCTGAACTAGGTGGCAGGGAATGCTTCTAGGTTAGATTGAACAATGGTGGCAGCAGATGCAGTTCCAGGATTAGATCTAGTTCCATGTTGTAGAAGTACTGCTCTTACTAAGATGGAGTATTGATGCTTGTAGATCATGTAGGTACTTTTGCACAGGCTTAAGTGTCTAGGCATGCAAAAGTCGCCCATAGTCTCCTTAGGACAACGGCTTAAGTGTGAGCAAGTTGCTAATCTAACTTAGCCCAAGTCTATCTTAGGAAAAGTACATAATTAATTATGTTGGCTAATTGAGATAAAGAAACTTAGGAAAAACAAAGTAATTTACTTTAGTGATTATCTTTTAATCTCAAGTGAGGCAAGGTCTAATCTTAGCTGTCAATTACTTTGGAGATTAGGATCAGGGATTTAGCTCATTGTAAAGTTATAAAATCTAGGGTAAGGAAAGGAGAACAATACACCATACAGTGGCACTAGTCAATGAGAGGGGTTTTCTCAAGTGAGGAGTGAGATGCTCAAGTGTGCTGGTTGTCAAGAATGTACAAAGGTGCAACACTGGAGATCCGGATCAGCCAAGTCGATCAAGGACAGATCTAAGGCCTGATCTACTGGATCAGATTTAGGGTATTTTGTAGTTGTATTTTCTTCAGTTGGACCATCATCCCAGGATAGGAGCCCAAGTAGGTTTTGAGTTATAAATAAAGCACTGTTGATTGGGCAGAATCTGTTTGTCACTTGTGACTCAGATTGGTGTAATTTTTGCTTCCACTAATGTGTGAAGAACCTAGTCATGCATTTATTTAGTAGATCTCTAATCTTCTAGGTTAATAGAATACTGGGTGCTAGGTTCAGGAAAAAATAATAGCAACTGCTGTAGATATGATTTCACAGCCATAAGTGCAGGATTAACTCAACTTCATGCACTAGAAAAGTTCATAAATTCACAGGTCTGAGAAAAAAGCTTGAAAGATCTATGCAAAAGGCTACCGTTTCACAAGATGAAAAGGAGAAATTTCACATTATATGACTGCTGTATGTATGATTTCACAGCCATAATTGCAGAATCAACATAACTTAATGCACCAAGAAAACACCATCAATTCCATGGTTGCAATAAAAAGCTTGAAAAATCCATGCAAAAACCTGCTGTTTTGAGCTCAGTATGATTATGTCAGAAAACACTACAACAGGTGACTGTCAATGGCTTGCAGATGTTTATGGCACCGGTCTCTCCTTATTTTAGAAGCCATTGATTTTATCTTTTGCTTTGTATCTGAGAAGGTATGGTGGGGAGATGCCCTAGGCACTTCCTATTGATGACTATTACATGGTTTTATCGACCTTAGTGCTTATCCTTTTTGGGAAATCATGATTGTTAGTTTATATTCTTTCCTCTTAACCTCATTTTTCAGTTCAAGATACACAAAGTTGAAAGTAGAGAGTAGCCCTCACTGACCATTTATTTTCACTCAATGGCATTTTTCTTGAATTTCTTGATTACATGAGATCAACAGGATGTTGGGAAGAATTCTATGTTGTAGAAACTGTTTACAGGAGCATTTATTGGAAAATTGATTACATGGAATCTTGTATGAATAAAATGGTTTTTTATTAAATATATGTAGCCATATCAGCCATTCTACAGTAAAAGATTTTCAGCTACTCTGCCATAATTGCAATTTTTTTTTTCTTTGAATTTCTTTTGCAGAAGCATCAAACCATTTGGATTCTTTTCCTTCTTCTGTAGTTGAAGTTCTCCCACAACCCTCTGCTTCTGACAGCAGGCAAGGAATTTAAATTCTGTTCCTCATTCTCTTTTTAAGAAAACAAGGATTTTTGTTTTCTAGCTCGTTGAATGCCTTATTGTTAAGAATATTATATTGGTTGACATACATGATATAGATCTTGTTATTGTTAAGAATATTATATTGGTTGGCAATAGTGATATAGATCTTGTTAACAATATCTTTATTGGAATCTTATCTATAGGCTTTTAGCATATCAGACTGTATAGCCAATCATTCTGAAAAATTTTTGTTGCTCAAGCCGGTAACTCTTATTTGTATTGACAGGAGTTTACCCTTTTGTTGATTTAGTACTAATTAACATAGCTAATCTACAGGGAATTTTGATGTTGCAATACTAAATAGTAGATGAAAATCAGTGAAGAGCCTATAACATGTAATAGCCATCTTCTTTACAATTGTAAGAAGGCCTGATCGCTTGTAATGTTCCCTCTTGGAAATCTTCCAAAATATCCACTGTAAATTTCAAAGTTTGTTTGGTTTTCCAGTGAAGTGCTTTTGTCAAATACTTTGGGCCCAAACTGCTGTAGGTGTATTTGTTTGTTTTGGCACACAATAATAAGAAACACAGGACTAAATAGATTCTTATATGAACAATCCACCTCAGGTATAGAATTCAGTTGGAACCTAGCATGGTATCTATCACTAAAATATGCATGCATGTTACAGCCATTTTAAACACTTTCTCCATCAAGGAAAGCCAAGAAATACACACCAGATGTTGAGAAATCAAGGGGCAACTTAATTAAATGATTTTTCTTACTTTGATAACTGCTTGTGATATTCTTTTACTTAACTTGAGGTATTTGTTATTAACTTTTTCTTTCACTTGATTATTATTGTGTTTTCTATCAGCAAACAGCTACCAAACAATGAAGATCAAAGAGACAAGAGGACACAAGATATAGGCTATCAGCCAGGGCCAGAAACTTTTCTTTGAGAGGGAAACCCACAAGAACTCTTCTTTTCTTATAGAACTTCAAATGACAAATTCCAAGACCTAAGACCCTTGTCAAAGACCCCTCCAAGACCAAGTCAACCTTTCTCCTTGATGAGCTTTCTTTCCAGCAATTTCGACTTCAACAACTTCGACCCCATTAGTTTCTTCTGCAACTTCGACCCCCAACAGTTCCATTTGCAACTTTGACCCCAACAGTTTCTTTTGCAATTTCGATTACTGTAGAAACCCTAGCTCTTGCATGTGTGACAAGGATGGTGATTTCTTCTTTGTTTTTCCTTCGCTTGACTTGGTTCTTTCTTCTAAGGAATTCGGCTTTCAAAGTATATCTATTGATGCCCTATCTTGACTTCTGAAATTTGGTCTAGCTGCTGCGATAGGTGCCCTAGTTTTCTCACACATGTGAAGGATAGTAGCTCAGAGACAGTCCAAAACTTCGCTTTTTCTTCCTCTTCTAGTCCTCTCCCTTGCACCTTTTGATCTCTTTCTCGTCCTTGATTGAATATCTTGTGAATGTGAGAGTGTGCTCTTCAAGTGAGGTCAAAGTCTCTTATATATAGGCTTCTCTTTTAGGTCGAATAGCTGCTTGGAGGCCGACTTGCCCACTCACGAAGGCCGATTTGATGTTTGCTTGTTGACAAGGTCTTGGAGGGTTTCCTCTCAACTAGGGAGGATATACACATTCCTATAAAAGGAATATACTCAAGCTCCCCCTTAACCAAGGACTTGCCCAAGCTCCCTCTCAACTAGGGACTTGTTTCCAACAACATCTCTCTGCTCTTTGGTGGAGATCATGGTACTATCCGCTGCTTGTAGGACTCCTCTTTCTTCATTCTGTCATGAACTTCATCTTCTTCATCATGGAGCCTTCATCTTATAGATCTTCTTTGTAGGGCATCAACCATCTTCTTCACCAATTTCCTTCAACGAACGATAGGGTTGAACCAATAGTCATGTCATCCTTCTCTTCACCGAAAAGTGATCTTCTAGTCCACATCTAGCTATCCTTTACACAAATACCTCTTCCAAGTCATGTTTCTTTCAGGATCGCGTTGAGAAATCCAAAGAGATGGTAGTTAAACAATTTCTCTTATTATGAAATTAACTTGTGATGTTTTCATTATTAGTATTAGATCTTTTAATTATCTTTTCTTATCATCAAGATTATTGCCAAGCAACAAATAGAAGAGAACACAAGATGTAGGCACGCTGCTAGGGCAAAACCCCATTCTAGGAGAAAACTCAGTCAAAATTCTTCCTTCATTAGATTCAAGATGAGACAACCAAGACCCTTACAAGTTAGACTCGAGACTACTTCCATCCATCAAGGCAACCTTGTCATTCTTTAGTTGTTATAGCAATCATTCATCTTCACATTTTGATCCTTTGAAGAGATAACTTCTGCACCTAATCTGAGCTCCTTCATCCACTGTGATAGCAACATTATAATAGCTTTGAGACATGAAGGAATTGTGGAAGCATCACTATAATAACATCAAACTGAAGTCACTATACTAGCACCGAGATGGGGTCACTATAATAGCCTCTAATCCCGTGAGAGCATAGTGAAAACGTGGTAGTATAACACCGAATTGTGGGAAGCATAACACCGATCTGTGAGAGCATGGAGATCATCTTGATGCCCTATCCAAACTCCCTAAAATAACACCAAAATGTTTTGCCCTTATCTGAACTTGTAGCACCGAGACTTGTGCTCTAAAATTCTGATCCAAAAATTTGTGTTCATAATGCGAAGTCCTCATCCTTGTATATATAGTGGTTTCCATACGAAAATAGGCCGACATGTGTTGATGAAGAGTTGTGTCACTTTAGTTAGGCCGACATGAGAATATTTGCAGGAATCCGACATGATGATGGCAACAAGGAGACTTTGATGGATGGAGGAGTCTTTAAACATTGTCTTAGACAATAATCTAAAGCCTACAATGGAGGCTTGACCTATAATATTTGACCCAAGCATGAAGCCCATGCTTTAACAAGTCAATTGAATAATAATAAAAATTCTTTTTGCTCTTATTTTGACAAATATATTACATTTTTTGTATTGTTCCAAACTTAAACAAACAATGGTATTCAAAAGAAAATTTGATTTATGCACATAAAAATTAAACGATCAACAAATACTCAATACACAACAGAAATGAGAACTAGCTGAGCCATTTTATTTATGAATGGAGCAAGTACAATAGTGTGGAAAAAACACCTGGGCTTGCCTCAAGGGCAAGGTAGAAAGAACCCAGTTGTCATCAGTAATCCCAAATGCTAGAAAGCAACTGCTCCTCTAAAGCTCTGCGTTGTCTCCTGGTAGCTACAATTGTTGGCTAGAAAGGAGCTGCAAGAAACCTCGCCTCTGGGGCTCAGAAAATGATGAAACTTCAGCCACAAGTTCCTTAGCCAAAACCCAGAAAGAGTTTGGCATGAACCCAACCTCCCAAATTCGACCTCCTTTATGGCCTACGCCCTCCAAACAACTCCAGAAATACGACCTGCAGGAAATGGTCACAAAGTCTTCCTCCAAGCTCTGGAAAGGGAGCAAACTTCCACTCGAATAACTCCTCCAACCTCCACGACAAAGCTCAACCTCAAGGGATGATACTCTACCCACCAAATGAGTTCCCAAACACTACCTTTGCGCTGGCCCAAGTAGTACGAAAGTCACACTGCCAAACTAGAAGCTCAATCAGCTCCCAAACTCCCCCAAAGGCTGACAATCCTCCATAGCCTCTCCTCTGGAAAATCTCACATCAAAAATCCACTACTCAGCGCCATAAACAAACCAGCCTCTTCTCTCACTGCGTCCTCCAGAAATATGCGCCTCTTGGAAGGAAATGCTACTGCTGGAAATCAAGATGTGATTCTCCTCGTGAAGAAATGAAGGAAACCTTCCTAGGGTGGCACTCAAAGTGCCCTGAAGAAAGGGTGAGCTCTTTGCCTAAAGAACTTGTGCTAAAGAACCAGTGACTTGGCTAAGCAGCTCGAGCAACCAAGAGAAATCGATATACTCTCATGAATGAATAAGAAGAGGAGTACTGCCCTCGTTATATAGTTTTCGTGGGGCACTTTTCCCTCCATTTTGTCCTCCATCGTGGGCCCCACTTAACCAACACCATGCAAAAGTTATCCCCCTCCATGCAAATCGAACTAGGGAGTGTGTAATTCCCTAGTGAGGGTGGCCCCCATGTGTAACTTAACTACAAAATAAAACATCTTCTCCTAGCCTAATCTCCTAATAGCATCGAATGGGGTCCACTAACTCCAAAATTGGCCCCATATTACAAAATTAAATCTTGTTTCAAAATGATTTAGCAAGGGACATGACAGTCCACCCTCCCAAATGTTTCTTGTCCCCAAGCAACTTCAATTTCGAATGCTCTAGAATGTGCTCTCCCTCCCAAGTGGCATTCTCATCTAGTAGATTTTTCCATCACACAAATATTCTTTGATTATCCTGCTTCTGAGCTTCCTCTCTCTGGTTTCCAAGATGGATTCTGGCTCTAAGATCAAATGCCCCTCATCATCAAGAAGAGGCAACTCCATGACTGCTGTAACCTGTTGCCCCAACACCCTCTTGAGAGCAACAATGTCATTCATAGCCACAGCAACGATGCCAAAGATACCATTACACTGCAACATATAATTTTGATGCCATGCAACGAACCATACGTATAACTATGCAGGAGATCCATACAAAGAATGTAAGGGTACCAATAGAACTAATGTCAACCATATTGCATATCATGCTAATCATATTGCAGGTATGTCATATAATTATATATATAGTGCCAATCATATCACAGAGATGCTATGATGTCAATCATATTGCAGAGGTATGATATCGTTTTATGAAAGAGACTGAGTGAGAGACTGTAATAGGTTATAGTGATGCAGAGTCTCTGATTAGTGAATTGAGACCATAAAATAATACTATGCCATACATATCTATTATAGTGAGGACATTCAAGAACATGACCATTAACTTACTAAATATAGAGATATGAGACCAGACGCAGCGATATGAGACCTGTGCCATAATGTCGTAGGTGAAGCTAAGATACTGTTCTTGGATGCTGCCATCTTCACCAAACTTGCCATGAATCAATGGAAAAGACAATGGAGAGAGCAAGATGAACTAAGAGAGTGATTTGAAACCCTGAGCTAGACTGTCAAGTTAGAATCAAAATCTATCGAGGAGTTTGAATAAAACTGTCCAGAAGAATAAGCATTGAGTTGGCTCACAGAAGACATACTTCTCTTCAACAGTTCTGAGGGTTTATTATTATGCAAGAGAAATATTTGAAAACAACTCTAGGATGCTCATCTAGCAATCCTTTACAAAGAAAATACCGACGGAAAATATGAGTGAGTTTTACCTCACTTCACTCTGTAGAATCCGGCTGATCTGGCACAAGACTGGCTAACCCTCGCTATTTCTGCGCTGGCTCTACGTCAGCCCTGCGTCACCTTCTTTGTCCTTTGTCAACTCTCTCGATTGTTCCGGCAGTTCCTTGCAGTTTTGACAGTTCCCAATAGTTTCGGCAGTTCTGACAGTTATGGATTGTGCGAAACAGACAACTTTTATGTGTCAGCAGTCCTGACTACTACATTGCCTCTGCATCAGCTCTCCTGGTTGTTCCAGTAGTTCCCAACAGTTCTGACAGTTCTTGACAGTTTCGAATTTTCCAACAGTTTTGGATTCTGTGTGATAGGCAACTTTTCTATGCTAGCTCTCTCGGCCACTGCGCTGCCTTTTTGCAAGCTCTCTGCCTCATTGTCAGTATTCTCCGAAAAGTCCTCCTTTCGGATTCTCACTACCCCTTAGTTGAAAGATCTCCTCAATTGATTTTCCTCCTGAGAAGTTTTCACCTCAAAAAATCGATTTCCTCAATCTTTCTATGTGTGTTTTCAAATGAACCCCGAGCCTCCATTTTATACTTTTCCTGTTGAGTCTTCAATGACCGAGATTAAGTCTCTAATCAACAGCTAAGATTAAAACATGATTTGATCCGCCTTTTAGATCATTCTCACCCATATTTTGATTAATACCCATTTATATTTTAATTTCCCTAAGTTTAGACTTAGGAACCCCATTAAAAATATTAATTATTTTAATAAAATACAATTCGGATGGAATTTCACCAAATGGTTTATGAGTTTTTTAGAACTCATGTGCCCTAGCTTCTCCACCAATTTTCAAGGCTAGAGCACTTCCGATGCTACCAAAAACTAAAAATTCCTATGATTTCCTTGACATGATTTTGTATAGTTTGGGTTGACACTATGCATCAAATAACTTAAAATTACTCAAATACTAGGTTGTGATATGTCCTTCCTAATAAACAAGGGGCTTAAATGACTAGTGTATGAAGGGTTGTGGAAGCCATTTTAAGGAACACTTGAAGGTTATGTTTTCCTTAAGTTATGTATGGGTGTGGAGTCCATACTAGCATATATCTATGAGCTAAGTAATGAGGTATGGTATGGGTGTGGAATCCATACTAACATATATCTATGAGCTAAGTAATTCTTCTGGTTAGAATGAAGAAAAATATTTTGATGGAATCTCATAGACATGATTAAGGAGGATTGATTATGTGTAATTACAGTTAGATGGATAGAGATTTAAATCCATTTTTTTTTTTTTTTACAAATGAAGATACTAAGATTGGTATAGTGAACAACATTAGGTGGTTTAGAATAACTGATTTTGATATATGAAGTCAAGTGTGAACTAGGTATCTATCCTCTAGTATTGTAATTATTTGTATGTGTTGGATTTAAGTGGAATTATATTGATTTTCAAATTCTTGAAATGTAGAAAAAGATTATTGTGATAAGTTGATGAAATATCTTTTATAATTGCTCAAGACAAATTAGGTCTAGGAAAGCCATAATAGTCTCAATAATTTTATCAAATTGCATATTGGTTGTTATTTTTTAAACTAAATTAATTAGGGAAATTATGAGGATTGAACTCATGAACTACTCTAAACTATTGTTAGTTAGGCGATTGAGTCAAAATTCATATTGTTTATCAACTTGAGGATCTGCTTTCTTGAAATTTGATTAACTTTGTAAATTGTTAAGAGAATAAGATGTTTAGAAGATAAAGATGTTCTGTGGTGAGAACTTTCCATTATTTGAACTTAAAGGAAAAGGGTTTGTGATTAATTAAAAGTTTATTTGAGTTCTTGTTTTACAAGAATATGTGCTTGTGATATTTTTTGAGAGAGAAATTGAAGGAGAACAAGATCACATTTTAATGCATTGGAATTCTTGCATGATAGAAGCCTAAGATGATTGCATTATATGTGGAATGGAAGAGATTGATGGATTTAGGAATTTTGTGCTTGGATGTATAATTGTATGAGTAGTTAGTAGTCCTGCAAAGAGTTGTAATGTTTTGAGAGATTAAAAAAAAACTTATCTTTAGTCTAGAAATGCCCTTGTGATAGTCTAAATCTTATTTAAAATCAACAAGATTTTTCATAGTTTGAGAAATGTATTGTTTTCATAGATTGTTTTTGTGTATGTATTAATAGTAAGGAATAAGGCCTGAAACCAAATGAACTGATTAATTATTGAATAGAAATTATGATCAATTTTAGATTTGGAAACAGGGTGACTCGCAGTTATCAAGATAGATTCAATAATATAGATATCATATTTGCATAATTATGAGAGTTATTCTTGATTACAAGCTTGCAAAAAGATATGTTCAATTTATGAAGATCTTCAAACTGATTTATTCATAATTGATTCTCAAGTAAGAGAAGTGATGAAGATTATGGGAATCCAAGGAATCGTCTATAATACAAAAATGGGTCAATGCGGATTGTATGGAACCTTAGCTTGTTAGTTTAAAAAACAAAAAAAAGTGATCTGAACCTCAAATTGTGATTTTTCCTAACGAGTAAACATTTAGTAAAAGAATTGTAGGAAGATCCTAATGATTTTGGTTACAGAGATGTCTTATGGAATAAAAAGGGGACACTTGGATTGAGAAGACATAAATCAAGTGGGATGTAAGAGTGGGTTATATAATATGACATCAAGTTTTCTTGCATAGTTTCACTGGCAATTGTATGTGGATGGTTTGATGCTTCTTGTATGCAAATTTGATTGTCAGATGGGATGGACCATCATTGTTGTTTATACAACTAATGTGGAAGTTGTTTGTGAGTTAGCAAGCTCAATTTTTCTATAGAACTTAAGATAATGACACATGAAATATTATTGAATTCTTAATGCAATAGATAGGGAAAAGACAATCATGTTTAATGTGAGACCATTATCATTTATATTGTAAGACCATTATCATTTATATCAATAGATGTATATGTTAAATCATTTATAGATAATAGTACCTAGATATAATATGCTTGATTAGATGAATGTTTTGATATAATCAAAATTGATGTATGGCATAACTATACATGGTACTTGATTAATAATGGTATGTTACGTCTTCATGGACAACCTGATTGGATTTTAGAAAGACATATAATATTATCATATATATCCAACAACTATAAGTAAACTTTCGGCCAAGTTTAATCCAAAAGGGGGAGTATGTAGTGTCCCACCTTGACAAGGTTAATTTTGTGGCACTTAGAAGGGTGATTTTGATGTAATGATATAAGATTATTCATGACAAACTTATGTATATGCTTATATGCTATAGACCTATTTTGGGTCACTTGGTTGTTGTGTGTTTATGATAATATCTATGGTTGTGTGTATAAGAATTGATTTTGGTTAAGAGCATATTATCAATGTTTTCTCTTTTGGTATCTTAATTTGGACATAGGTGTATGCCATGGATGGTGGTCTAGGATTGAGACACATAGATGCATGGATGATCATGATCATGTGGAACATATGGTTAATTATAATTTATGGATGATACATGATTTTTATGATTATATATGTTTAATCTTGTACTAAATAGGATGTGGAAGGGGACCTAGTTATTTGCAAACAAGGATGCGCAAATTATAAATGGCTGTGGAAGTCATGATACATGATTTTTATGATTATATATGCTTAATTTTGTATTGAGCAGGATGTGACAGGGGACATGGTTAGTTGCAAACAAGGATGTTCAAATTATAAATGACTGTGGAAGTTATTTCTTCAAAACTAAAATGACTATGAAAGTCATGCACAATTCTTGGTCTTGGAACTAGACCTTACCAACAAACCATCAGATGGGTATAAGCTCACCATCAGTACCTTAAGGTGAAACACGGAGTTTCAAAGCAAAGTAAATGAGAAGCCATGGAAATTAGGGTGCGGAGTCCTAAATCCATGAAAGATAAAGGTGCAGAGTCTTGGATCTATAATAAAAGGATTAGGGCGCAGAGTCTTAAATTCATGAAAGATAAAGACGTGGAGTCTTGGATCTATAGTAAAATGATTGGTATGCAGGGTCCTAAATATTTAAAAGATCAAGGTGTGGAATCTTGAAATCCTTGGAGTAGATCACGACGCGGAGTCCTTAATGTTACAAAATCCCTGAATGGGAAATGCTATTAATTTTTTTAATCATTATGCATGAATGAGTGTTCACTTGCAGCCTACCAGAGTAGGAAATTAATGCATACAAGAAATATGCCTGGAGGATTCAGTAGATCAACCCTTAAATGTTAAAATTTCTATTTTCCCACCTCGGTTTTCAGTTTCTCCTTATTTCTCCCATGTAGTTAAATGCCCTTTCCCATAACCATACATTCAACAAGCTGAAAAAAATAAAAATTTCTGAAAACACAAAAATTCCTGGAAAAATTTACAGAAATGCTGGAATTGGCAGAAATAAAAATCAGCAGTAATAAACAGCCATTAAAACACATTAAAACACTGATATTTTTGGTCAACGTGACACTGGAAAAACCCCCTACAACTCTTGGGGAAAACCAGTTTGAGAGCTCTTCTTTATTTCTGAAAAATGTCTTTTTACAGCAAGAAAATATTCAGCAAAAATCAGCAAGCAAACTTTTACAACTTATCTCAACCTTGCTGAAAAACTGCCCTGCTGAAACTTCGCTGTTGTTACTCCGTTGCTGAAACTTCGCTGCTGATACTCCGCAACTCACTGTCCAGAAATCTCCCTTGCTCTCTTGCTCTCCTTCTCTCAATCTGCTCATGA
>APFE031631467.1:0-63277 GCA_000404065.3 Pinus taeda
TTTGGTTTCATGTTTACACAAGCTTGAAATGAAAAATTATGCTTGTTATAAGTTCGCATGCCCCCAACATAACGACGCAAATCGAGGTAATGCCCCCCAAGCTTCATTGCATTCAACCAGGTGGATGGAATGAAGGTTTACTTTTGAGACCTTGAAAAGAATTGACTTGGAAAGGGATTTGTTTCATTTTTTAATGAGGTTGACACAGGAAAAGAACTATCCTCAAAAACCTTGTTTCATTTTTTAAACGAGCTTGACACAAGACAAGGAACTATGCTCTAAAATCCTTCATTCATTTTTTAATGAGCTTGAGACAGGAAGAAACTATCCTTGCAACATCTAGTTTCATTTTTTAACGAGGTTGAGATGGGAACAAACTATCCTCGTGATTGTTCAGGAATCAGAAAATGACTGTACAGCCTGATATGCATTTTCAAACGGATTCATAGGCATCGCGCCATCAATTGAATCCACCTCAGAATCGAAAGGTACGATTCAAGGATCATCAGTATTCGATGAAATCATATGAATATTAGCAATTGAAGGCGATACATTAGGAGGAGGGAAGGAAAAAGTTCCCAGTAAACTAGAATCTTTAATCAAACCTACACCAACATCTTGGTAAGGGATAGTCGTTTTACCGACATGCTGAACACTATCTGTAGAGGCTGGGTCGGATGAGAAATGACTCAGCTAATCTATCATAATGATCTTTCCGTCATGATGAAACTTAACAAGGAAAAAGACCATTGAAACAACAGCAGTCATAGCATAAGACCAACTGCGACCCAAAAGAAGGTTGTAATCTAGAGGGGCATCAACCACTTCCACATCTAGATTAACAGTTTTGCCTTCTACACCTATAGGTAAATCTTCCAAAATACCAAAAGGATGGAACCCTCGGCCATCAAAAGCCTTTAGAATGGTCAGAGATTGATTGAGTGTAGGAGAACCAAGCGATCTCCAACACTGGATCGACATAATACACGTAGAAGCTCCCTCATCAATCACAGTCTGAAAGCAAGGTCTGTTTTTTACTAACACTGGTATCTGGAAAGCCATTTGATGAGGAAGGCGGGGCGTACTATTCTCTAAATCGAAGATTATTAGGTTCGAATCCTGAATATCGACAGCTCCTATAGCAGACAATAGTAATTTACGCTGTGCTGCGCATGATTGCAACACTTCCAAAACCGACATTGTTGAAGGGGCAACAGCTAGGTCTTCAACAATATTATAGTTCTTAGCAGCTCTCGCATGTGGATTGAAAGCTGATTTCGAAAATATACCTTTAGCAGGTGGTTTGATTACTATGTCTAGGTTGGGTTTCTTAATTTGTAGTGGATCAGAAATAGGAGGAGTTGAAGTTGATGGATTTGAATTAGAAGATTCTGCTTCTTTACCATCAACAGGATTTTTACTATCATAATCTTGTGATCGTGTCGCAATCCTGACCTGAGACATCATCATGATGAGTTTTTCTAAGGTATCCGAGGAAGAAGCAATCACCTCACTATCTTGAGTAGGAGAAGGATCCTTCAAGACAGTAGGAGTTTGAGAATCTTTAACGAATTTTGAAAACTCTCTTTATATCGCCATTCTTTAGTAAAATGATCCTCATCGCAGATGAAACAAGGATAGAGAGGTTTTCGTTTTTCATCAATAGATTCATTTTTATTTGTTTTATCTTTTGAATTTTGATTGTTTTTATTCTTACCCTTCTCTTTACTACCGGATTTGGTCAAAGATGAATCTACGACATGGACATTGGCAGAAACTTCAACGAAAGAATCTCCTTTTTGGGAATTAGGTAAAGTTATTGTAGGAGAAGAATTCTTCGAAGATTTCTTCTTGCTCTTAGAACTAACTGAACCAATGATACCATCAGTGGCATGAGACCCTGAAGGAGCTGTAGTTTTCGGAAGATCAGGGATTTTTTCATGTAAAGTACCTGATTGCGTATAAACGAGGTCAAGGTATTGAGCCTAAGCAATGACTTGCTCTTCAGTGACAACTCCTGCCTTAGCTACATCCTAAGTGATTTTAGGTAATGATGATTTAACAAACCATTCTGCTAAAATTTGATCTAGAATGAAAACTTTTACTAAACGCCTTTTATGTGGCCATTCATGAATATGGTCATAAATATTTGTTGACATAGATTGTTTTAACGAAGTTAACAATTCTGTGCCATTGTCGTATCTGACAGGAAACTGAAAATGAGTTAAGAAGAAGTAGCTAACTGACTAAAATTATAAAAAGAGCCTCGTGGTAACTCAATGTACCATTTGGCAACAAGACCAATTAGAGTTCGTTGAAAAAGACGTAAGCAAATTGAATCATCAATAATGGAATTAGATGCACACCAAATGTGATAAGTCATTACATGATTTGACAGGTCTTCTCCTGACTTACCCTCAAACTTTGGGATATCATTGGGCAACTTATTAGGCATTGGTGGCCAATACGGAAGATAATAAATCGGATTGTTCGTAAGGCGCGACAAATCGGGTAAATCCAAAGTTGCAATAAATGGTAATTGACGGTTAGGTTCACAAAAACCTTATGTAATGAGACCAGCTCCAGGAGGAGGATACCCAAGATAACCTGGAATCGGATTTGCATTAGGAATGTTATAACCTCCCGGGAAACCAGGATTAACCGGACTAAACTGGGGTTGTTGAGGATGTTGATAAGTATAGCTAGGGTACGGTTGATACTGATAAACTGGATTTTGTACAGTAGGACCGGATTGATACTGTCCTTGGTATGGTTGACTTGAGGCAATTGTACTTGGACCAGCTTGTCCTGCAGGCATCTGGACCGAAATCTGAAATGTAGGTCCTAACTGGGGCACAAAGACTTGAGGAGTTGACACTGATACAGGGATAGTAGAAACCAAAGCTACTGATACTCTAGAAGTAGGTGGGGTAGATTGAACAGAAGCTGCAGTAGTTGCAACAGCAGTTTGCGGCGGAGTTCAAGGTGAACTAGGCCCAGGCTGATGAACTACACTAGGTGTAGAGGTTTGAACCATAGGCTGGACAGGTTGTTGGGTTGGACCAGAAACCAAAGGTTTTCCAGTTAGATTAAATAACTGCACATTAGGTTGCAAAGTCTTTTGAGTTTGAGATGGATCCCACACCATATTCATTCCAGGACCCATAAAAGGTTGTACATAAGGAGGACCATAACCTGGTTGAACGTAGGGTTGATAATTAGGAGGTACATTTCTAGTTCCTTGTAAAAATGACTGACCAGAAGGCAGTTGGAAACCTTGAGTTGGGTACTGACCTTGAGGTTGATAACCCTGAGGCATGTACTGAATCTGGGGTTGATAAGCATCATGAGGAATATGGGGTTGACCTTGGGGTATGTATTGTCTTGAAGGTTGAAAACCTTGAGTTAGCCCTTCAAGCAGAAACTGACTACCTTGGGGTTGCCCCCCAGGCGATAACTGACTACCTTGAGGTTGCCCCCCAAGCAGTAACTGACTACCTTGCACCCCAGGTGGTAACTGACTACCTTGCCCCCCAGGCGGTAGCTGACTACCTTGATGTTGAGGATTTGGAATACTACCAGACATCATAAAAATATGCTCTGCATTCAACATTTTAGTTCCATTATTACCAGGTGATAACTAATATTTAGTTGGTCGAGGAGTTGCTCCTGAAAAAGTACCAGAAAGTGACTGGTACCCCAAAGGAACAGTAGGACCGCCATATAAAAATGTTTTCAGTGATTGGGAAAACATGGATGAATGTCTTGACATGATGGATCAAGAATAATAATCTCTGGGTGTATGATGAAAGTAATCACACGCAAACAAAGAAAATTTCAATAAAATCACCTAAAGTCTCTAAAGAAACAAACAATTGAATGACATGCCTAAAAAATCTAAGATTTCAAACCACACACAAGCAGTAACTTTCCGTACCAAAAACACTAGTTGGTGATGAAATCCAACGTCATAGAATTCAATAGAGAAATAACGGTTGGAACAGTTACCCCGACAACCTACTTAATGAAACAGACTGGCACAAGTTTATTCACAAAACCATCTTGAGTGAAGAGAACCCCCCAGAGAGTCCAAGTGAGTCTAGTCGATGTCTGCTCCAGGTACAATGAGACCCATCCTTCACTGTCACCTTAGGAAAGAATCTTAAGATTATGGTCACTAAGGTTACCAACAGTAACAAATACAACTGGGGGAACAGTCTACGATCCGATCTACGCACAAGGGTAGAGTAGCAAAGATCAATCCCCTTGAAGGCTCCTCGACATGATTAATCTGAGGTTTACCAACAAGTGACCCTAGGCTCCTCGACAATGGTAAATCCGAGGTTTACCGTTTTTAATACGCGCAAATCTGCTATCTTTCCCAATGAGACAGACTTGATTGTCTCAAAGGTTCGGATATGATCTCGTGATTGACTCCTTTAAGAGGAGCTTCCCAAATTATATCAATTACAATTGGATTTATTTCCTACCACAAGATATAGCTACTTGTTTGTTTTAACTATCTTGGAGAGTTAATTACTCCCTACTCCAAGATACTAGCCCAAGCTATATTGGTGATAAGAGCCCTAGAAATAATAAGATTGTTAGATCAATTTTAATTAAGCATTATTTTTATGGGTTGTTTCTTAAGTCAATAGGTATAGAGATGAAAATTTGATGGTGTGAAGAATCAACTCCAAAAACACTAAAAAATGCATCTAAAATGATAAGCAATTCATTTTTCCTTCAATGAATTTCTAGCTAAAAGAAAGAGTTGAGAATGCAATTCTTTGAAAAAAAAATCTTTCCTTCAACATGTAAATGAAAAGAAAATCTTTTTGTGTTTTTCAATTAACTCCAAACGAGACTACTAATTATGCTCACAAAAAATAAATCCCTTTCCTTTTTCAACACTCAAAACTACAGAAAACAATTCTTTCAAAAGAGATTCTATGATTTCTAGAAAACACTCAAAACTATGAAAAACTAATCTTGAGATCTAAAAACGTCTAAAAATATAATTGATAAAAGCTTCAAATATTTTTGAGGACGTTTTACTTAGTTATTCAGTAAACTAAGGATTAATTCGTTCAGAATAACAAATCAATCAAAAAACATCCAGCTATGTTTTCTTTTATAAACATGAAATTCAAAACTTATAACCAAGTTCGTTCAAAGATTTGCAAAGAGAAACGAAATCTATTTCTCACCAAGGAAAGATTTCACAAACCAGCCAGACTCATGAAGAAGACAAAAAGACACTAGGGTGATCTAAGGTTTCTTAGGCTTCTAATCTTTGAGTCACTACATAGACCAAGTGAAAACCAATCCAGGCATGCAAAACTTCTAGAAAATTATCTAAAGCAAAAGTACCAATGGAACTTACTTTGCAAGAGATTTTTGATAGAACACATGTAGATCTGGGTAAATACTAAAAGCCGTAAATAAAACCTAAACCTAACTGGACGAAAACATTTTAATTTTTTCAAAAACTTCGACAGAGTCCACAGGCTTCCAGTATAACCAGATGTGGTACCGCTCTATGCACTAAGGGAACAGTATGAATATGTCCGCACTGTATTGTAAATAGAATGTGCGGTCCTCTTAAAAATTTCGAAAAAAAAAAAACAATCCGGAACCTAAAAACTACCCAATCCCACACACATCAAGCAAAAACCAGAAACAAGAACAAGTTTCTCAAATCAAATACAAAGGAAAATCAAAAAACCAAATTCAAGTCCCTAGTATGGTCGCCAATTTGTTGGTTGGATAAATCGATCTTGCGGACAAGGCCGCTCTCCCTAGTATCAACAGATATCTAGCAACAAGCAGGACAAGCAAATCTACCTTTCTCTAAACATATTGTGATTCATTAATAAAAGCTAAAGAGGTGTTTAGACCCTACCTTAAGTCCAACGCTAGTTTGTGGCAGCCATGCTCCAACCGTCCGAAAGAGTTTCCTTTTAAGAACCTGCAATAACAAACAAGCACACATCAAATAACACCTGCATAGCTAATATAATAAATCATGTTTATCATGGTGATCAAGGAATCTATGAAATAAACCATAAAACACATCTTATTGAGAAAAATAAACTTGATTGTATTAACTTTGAAATAGAAGAACTTTACAACCTTTGGTGCCTTGATGTTGTACAAGCTCTTCCGAGGGTCCAAACAAGAATCTCCTCTACTTTGACAAGCCTCAGTCTCTTCCAAATGAGATTAAAAAGGTATGTAATCTCTCCTCTCAAAAGCTCAATTAGGAAGACCAAGTTCCAACAGCATTTCACCTCAAAAATATTCAGCTTTCAACCTCCCTAGTAACTAGCCCAATGCTTCATTTTATAGTGCAAAGAAAGGAGGTTACAGGTCCACCATTGAAGGGATAGAGTCCTCCTTCAAAGAGATAAGCTCCTCACATCAAGGGGTTAGCTCCTTAAGGTATGGGATGCATGAACCTTAAAGGAGCGAACTTGCCACCTCAAGATTCCCTCTAGAAGCTTCTAGAAATGACTCAAAGTGAGTTTTTAAGAATGTACTTGCACCTTTTAAACTTTTACAGGGGTTTGCACCCATAACACAAAGACAGAGTGGTTAGGTGCGTAAGGGACATGACCATTAGGTGTGGGACCGCAGGTAATGCTAAGAGAAAGTGCGGAACCAGAGTTTTAGAGATTTTTAAGGTCTTTCTCTTATTTTCAAGGCTTGATATGAAGAATTGAGGTTTAAAACTTGCAAAGGAGTAAGGTATGAGTGGTGACAGACTCACACAGATTGCAGAATGTCAAGGTGACAATTTTTGTGGAACAGGGCAGGCCCATGTTACAATGGTATCCTATTCAATTGAGAATGGCGAACCAACAAAAGATCCTACCGATGGGAAGATTGCAAGGAATAATAGTAGATATCAAAGGTGCGAGCGCACTTGCAGATTTTGAGGTGATAGAGATTGTTGATGACAACAATCCCTATCCCATGCTACTGGGAATAGATTGGGCCACTGATATGAATGGAGTGATAAATCTGAAGAAGCGCAAAATTATTTTTGAGAAAAAGTCACTGCGCGTAGTTGTACCTTTAGACCCTGCAGAAGGATCACGCTACACAGAGCCGGTGTGTGACTGCGATAGTGACGACGATCTAAACTGTATTTACAAAATAACCGCTCAAGAGTAGGATTGGGTGAATCCTACTGCGGATGGCAGGATTTCATGGGAGCGCAAAATATCTTGCACATCAGATTCAGATGAGGAAATAGAACAATGGTAGAATCGGTTACACGAGGTAACCACACTCCATTGCAACATGATGATAAAGTCACTATGTTGTGTAGCAACAGAGGCAAGAGATATGCCTATGTATGATGGAATGAACGCGGTAGATGATTTCCTAAACAAATTTGAAAGAGAAGTACCAGAACAACAATGATTCAATGCTATGAAATGGGCACTGCGCGCTATGCCCGCAAGGTGGAGGGGTATGCACCAATAGAATTTTGGGGACTGGCAGGAATGCAGAAGGATGATGCTCATACGATTTAGGAAACCTCAAATACAGATAACAGAAAAATATAGCAGAAGGGATGACCCACGCACGCACCTCGTGAAATGGACCAAGGTCTACAAGGAAGAGCCACAACCTGAGTGGGTGCATCTCTTCTATCATACCGTGGATATCATACCCATGAAATGGTATACTGAGACGGAGCTCCGCCATGGCACGAGCGAATGGGATATCTTACGTGAAGGATTCTTGTTAACCTTCACATTTGAGGATCGTTGTTGGGATACTGTAGTAAAAAAAGCTATCTTCAAAATACCCTAGGAGCCAATGGAAGTGCTTCAGCAGGAATGGGCGACCCAGCTGAGCTGCGCACTAGAGTGTTACAATGTAAATATTGAGGAAGATGATGAGGATCCATGGAAAATTAACATTCCCAAAACTAAAGGCTATCACGAGGTTCGAGGACCATTAATCAAAGATCCTAACATCACCACGGCGCTATAAACAAAATAGGTAAACATTGGGATGGAGGCTGAATCAAAATATGCAATGCTCGGTGATTGTTGGGATGATACCACAGTGGATAAGGTCGTTGAGTTACTCTACAAGTACCAAGACTTATTCCCGACCAAGATTATGGACTTAAAAGGGATCATTGACGACTTAGGGATGATGAAGATCACCCTGAAACTTGATGCGAAGCCAGTTAAGCAAAGGCCTTATCGCCTAAATCCAAAGTATAAGGAAAAGGTCCGCATAGAACTAGACAAAATGTTAGCAACCCGAAATTATTGAGTTGGTGGAAGAATCTGATTAGGTGAGCCCTATGGTAGTATAGGAGAAGGGCGAGATAAGAATATGTGTGGACCTCAGGAAGTTGAATGATGCCAGATTACATGACCCATTCCTGACACCGTTCATAGATGAAGTATTGGAAAATGTTGGTAGACAAGAAGCATACTCTTTCGCAGACGGGTTCTCAGGGTACCACCAGATCAAAATTGTGCTGGAAGACAGGAGCAAGACAACCTTTGTGATGAAATGGGGATGATTTCAATACATTGTTATGTTGTTTGGCTTGAAGAATACGCTAGTCATCTTTTCGTGAATCGTTGTTGCCCCATTCAAAGAATACATCCACAAGTTCCTGGAGGTCTATCTGGATGATTGGACTATCTTTAGATTGGTTAAGAACGACATAGCAAGCTTACGCTTGATGTTGGATGCTTGTTAACGAAACTAGATTGTGCTAAACCTTAAGAAGAGCATATTCCTCGTTCCCTTTGGGAACTTGTTGGGACATGTGTTCTGCAAACATGGACTGATGGTGGACCCTGTGAATATTGCAGTAATTCTAAATTTGGAAGCACTGCAAAGTGTTAAACAATTGTGTGCTACCTTGAGACACACCGGGTACTACAGGAATTTCATCAAAAGCTATGCCCAAATCATTGCGTCGATGGAGAAACTATTGAAAAGGGATGTCACATTTTGCTAGAATGATGATTTCGTGAAGAGCCTAGAAGTCCTAAAGGGGAAATTGGCCTTCGCTCCAATCTTGGTCTTCCCAATATGGGATGTGGAGTTTCATGTCCATGTTGATGCGTTGTGTATCACATTGGGAGCAGTGCTCACACAGGAGGGCGGAGAAGGCTTGGATCGCCCTATTGCATTTACAAGTCGGAGATTGTCCAAAGTTGAGAAGAACTATTCCACAGCCGAGCACGAGGGGTTGGCGATGGTGTACGTGCTCCAAAAGTACTGGCACTATTTGCTAGGAGGACATTTCAAAATGTATATAGACCATTCCGTGCTAAAGTACTTGGTCAATAAGCCTGTGTTGGGGGGGAACATATGTAGGTGTCTCTTATTGTTCCAAGAATATGACTTTGAGGTTGCGGTAAAACTTGGACGCCTAAACGCAGGACTAGATCACTTGTCGCATATTGAGACAGGTGAGGAACCTACTAGTTTGGAGGAAGGATTGCCTAATGCACATCTCTTTTCTGTACGCATCATGGATGGTCACTTCGAAGATATAATCCACTTTCTGACAATAGGGACTATGCCGGCCAACATAAGAAGGAATTTGTGGTGTGCGCGGTGGACTTTACTGTCATCACGGGGCACCCATATAAAATGGGAAATGATGAGATATTGCGAAGGTACATACCTGAATTTGAATAAAATCATATTCTTGTGGAAGCACATGGGGGCTCTGCAGGAGGACACTATGTAGGATGAGCGACCGCACAAAAGATTCTCCGCGCAGGGCTGTGGTGGCCAACCCTTCACCAGGATTTGAAAGCACACTATAAAGCCTATGATATATGTCAAAGGACTAGAAAACCATTGCGGAGGGATGAGATTGCATTGAATCCACAAACGACATTGCAGCAATTCGAGAAATGGGTAATCGACTTTGTGGGACCTATCAAACTTCAGGGAAAAACGGGCGCGTGCTACATCATCACCACGACGGAGTACCTTATTGTGTGTAGAGCATGATTGTTCAAAGGTATTTGTTTCAGCTAGATGTATACCCCAAGGAAGTTTGTACACCCCTCCACGCAGGTGGGGCAAGGGTTTGGGGGGGCTGATCCCCCCCGGCTGGGGGGTCTGGGGGCCAGTGGTCCCCCGGCGGGGACTCGGGGGTGGCACCCCTAAAGCTAAAAACAGATGTAAAATTGCCTTGTAAAAGTATAGTAATTTCTAGTCAATTTGGGCCGTTCATTAGGAAGATGATCTGATGGTAGAACTTATGTTTAGTTTAGGGTTTTTTGCCCTAGAAGGAAATCCCACTCTTTGTATGAGGGCATTGTATTGATTCTGTGTAATATATGTGTATTCTCTGAGCGAGAAACAAAGAGGTGAGACTATGAGAGAAAATAGATATTACAACGGATCTGCTGTAGGTTGTGTCTCTTCATTTTGCTAGATAATAGAAAGGAAGGACTGGCTGTTCGGGGCAGACATAGCCCAAACTGGGTGAACCACATATATCTGTGTCTCTCTTGTTTATGCATTTTCTGTGTTTATATTTCTGCAATATTTTATGTGTTCCATTGCTCCGTAATATATAATTTTCTAACATACCTAACATGATGGGTGGAAGCGCAGTCGGTCAAAGATTGCATGGCTGCTACGGCTGTGAAGTTTTTTTTTGAACATGTGTTGACCCGATTTAGATGTCCGAAGATATTAATGAGTGATTGTGGTACACATTTCCTGAATGAAACCATTAGTGCGCTCACAGAAGAGTTCCAGATGTATCATCAGAAAAGCACACCGCATCACCCGCAAGCCAATGGGACAGTAGAAGCATTCAACAAAATACTGGAGAGTGTGCTAACCAAAGTGTGGAACGCACAGTGAAACGATTGGGACCTATGCATACCTACAGTACTATGGGCTTATAGGACAACCTACAATAAACTGACAGGATAAACACCCTTTCGATTAGTTTATGGTGTGGAAGTTGTAATGCCAATGGAATATATTGTACTGAGTCTGTGCATAGTAGTGCTCACAAGAATGACAAACCACGAAGCTCTCGAGGAAAGGCTCGCGCAATTGGAAGAAATGGAGGAGGAACAGTTCTTGGCTGGCTTTCATCAACAGGTACAAAAGTAGCGTGAAAAGGCCTGGCACGATCACCATATTAAGTTGCGCACATTCAAGGTAAATGACTTAGTATTTATGTATGATAGTAAGTTTGAAAAATTTCCAGGAAAATTCAGAATGCATTGGTTGGGACCATACATGGTTAAGGAGGTCACAGACAGAGGCACGGTCTAGTTAGTCAAACTAAATGGAGAACCCTTCCCAGGCAAAGTGAATGGCAGCTGCTTGAAGCCTTACACGGGTGGGCCAACTATTTGACTAGTTGGTAGAAGTGCAGTCTTCATGCTCCAAGGAGCTGGACAAAGGTGCGAGACTATAAACATATACCGGTAAAATGTATGGAAACACTTTAGACACAGAGGTCTTGGAACAGTGGATGCAACAGATTTAGAAAGCAACAGCTCAGTGCGTTGTGGACCTCAGTACAGTTCGAGAACAGTTGGAGGGACTCCACGCCAAGATCGTCGCACCGAAAGAGTAACTCAAGGGCAAGTCACGATGTTTGTGTTGGGGGTCTGTTGGGCATAGAATCCCCCCAAGGCATGTTTTGGGGATCAAAGCCCAAGTTTTGACCCAATATTGTTGTAAAGACTCCGCGAATTGCGGGCACGGAGTTTGAAATGTATGATAGAGTCACAGGGTTATCCGCCCTAGTTTTGTAATGTAATGTCGGCCTACCCATGGTCCGTGGACCATGGGATTGTATAAATAAAGTGAGGCTCTAACTGTAAAAGACAACGAAGGAAGAAGGAAGCAAGAAGATAAAGTCTAAGTGACTAAGTGTCATAGAGTAGGAGAAGGCTCTACAACTAAGTGCGTAGAGGCCTAGTAGTCTACAGCTGAGTGCGCGGACCCCTACAGCTAAGTGCGCAGGGCAGAGTCGATTCTGTAACTGAGAAATAAAATAATAAAGAGAATTTTTATTATAACTTTGTGCATCTGTTCTTGGGTTAATACATGTTTGGTATAAATTACAAATGTATTGTTTATTTACTATGCGCACTTGTATGAATGATTGATATTGCTAAGTGTTATAGACATATTTGGGAACTGCAACCCTAGTCATATATGTCAATAAAACAAGGGTTGTTTAACCCCTAAAAGTGTTGTTTCATACCCTAAAATATCATGGTCAACTGATTACATCATTTCCCAAAAGTTCCACCTAAAAAACCACTTAGAACTAGCCAAAACTGGACCATACTGACTGCTCCTTGGTTAAGGTGCGATGCATACTGACTCCTACACTAGCCAAGTGTGATGCATACTGAAGAGGCCTTCTGTAGGGTGCGATGAGTGAGAATGGACAAATGTATGAGACAGTTTGCTAAGTGGATGCTCATGGAATCTTCTAGAAACTTCTCCTATGACACTTGCCTCTCTGAATTCACCCAGGGATGAGTAAGAGATCCAAGAAATCTCCAAGTGGAACTAAGAACTACAAGTGGAATGACACTAATCAAAAACCCAAAGATTACTTACACCTCTCCAAACATCTATAAATGGATCCCTCATCTGAGAGATCTGGAGGCTGGAATTTTGTAATTTGTAAAGAGGTGTTGTTAGTTTGTCCTTGAGAAGAAGCATTGTATTGTTGGGTGGTCTTGCTTTTCATGAGGTGAAGAGGTATTTGATGCTGGGAGGAAGATGTTAGATCATACAGCTTGGTTGTGATCCTCTCTTCTACTATTAATAAAGTTCTTTGAGTTTTCCTCCATACAATCGTGTATTTGTGAATCTTGTTGTTTGTGAATGCAATTGTATGGTCAATGTATTTCTGATTCTGCATTGTTTATGATATTATAGATCAAGATGATTTGATGGTTTTTTTTTACTTTGTCTCTACAAGTATTCTCTAAACCGGGACAAGTAGGAGAGGAGTTGCAAGTTCCATTAAAGGAGAGAGAAATCAAGCAAGGAGTCAAGCGGAAGATCCAGGTTGGCCCTCTTTGCTTCTATTTTATCTATCATATATAAAGGAAATCACAAAGTGCTTTGATTGTTTGTTTCTAAGACAGTTGTTTAGTCAATTTAGTGTGTCCTAAATTGCTACATTAATTATCAATCTAGGAGTCGTAAATTGATGAAGTGTGGCACACTGTATGTGCAAGACAACCTCTTTCTTACTTTTATTATTTTCAATTTTATTTTATTTTTTGGGTTTTGTCTTTTTTGGTCTTCCTAATGAAAATGGAAATCCTATTCCTAAGTTTTAAGAATACTTTTAGAGGGAAGGTATGGATGTATATTTAAGACAAGGTTTATGTCTCTTATGACAATTTCCAGAACTTAGCACTTCAAAAGATCTCAAAACATGCTATTGATAAAATTAGTACTTGAACCGGAATGTAAATGTGCAGCGACTTAAATCAAACAAAAGATGAAATACTGATCATGAAGTCACTGTCTCTTCTGCCCATCTAGTTACAGAAATAAAATCTAAACTATTGCACTCAAACAAACCAAAAATTGCAGACTGATGAAAGAAAGATCAATTTACTTCACTTATAATCCGATAGCTTGCCAAGTAGCTTCTCGGGTTAAGCCATGGCACTGGAGATAACATTAAATAACATGAAGAATTGATATCTAAACTACCTACTTGCAGACTAATGAAATCAAAATAAAATTACTTCACTTATAATCCAATAGTTTGCCAAGTAGCTTTTCGGGTTAAGCCATGGCACCGAAGATAATGTCAAATAACATGAAGAATTTGATATCTAAACTGGCTAACAATAGCAAATAAATATCATTGAAATCAAAGTATAACGGAAATTGAAAAGCTTAAAAATTTTAGCAAAGAGGCAAATCTCATGTCACTATTTGATGCAAAAATTATATGAAAAAGATCGAGCATAACCTATCCTGAAACACACTGATCAGTGTTAGTAAAAAGTATGCAATGCTGGAAAGTCATGTATAGGAGTAAAAGATTAACACCATAAACAAATTATGAAACATATACAGTTAAACAAATCATGAAACATATACAGTGAAAATAAGAGAAACAATGCATGAAAACTTTACAAAAACGAAGAGAAAAACCTCAGCCAACAAGGGCCCTGTGCACGACCTTTGGTTATTACGCTATCAGCCCAAGATTATGCTTTAAACAGTCATAAGAAACAGAGTTTTTATATTCCAAAACAGAGGATATGTCTTCTTGTTACAATAACAGGACTAACGCTACAACAATAACATAAAAGCTAACATCAAGACTAACTACTTGTGTTTGCAAATGCTTTATTTATAGAGGAAAATAGATAATTCTTTTTCTATGAGAAATCTTCAGTAGAGGACACGTAAACTGGACATAACCCATAAGTTTAGCCTCCTGGTTGCCATGATCATTCAATTTACAAAAGGTGGATGTTGGATTTGCGTCATGGAGATGGTTTGCAATTGTCAAGAGGTATCCACGAATCTAGGAATGAGCTCGGACCTTTCATGTGTTGAAACAGAGACTTATTTGATGTAGGACTCCTTGTTGGACCGTACTTTGACCAAGGCTTTTCTTTACGAATTTGATTGAATAGATAGGACCTTGTCCATGTCTAGATCATTTTTGAGCTGCCCAGGTGCCTCGTTTCACCTGCCGACACCTGTAACCTATAGAACAATAAAAATAGCTGCGGAATTGCGAGTCAGCTACGAAAGTGGCTACATTCTATAACTGATGAACAAAATCTAAATCAAATAGCATACACAAGGACATAGTTAGAAAACCACCTAAATTCACTCCTAGAATCAATATGTAATGATCTGTGATAGCTTATGAGGCACTGATGTGGGAAAAGGATCTAGGAAAGTATGTAGAAGAGAGGTAGTTTTAGGGCTCAACAATAGCTACCCATCTTAGTGGGACTAGTAGATCGAAAAGACACTAGTTTTCCTGGAAACAAAATGGAAACTCCACTGGGAATGAATAGTTTGTTTGTTTGTTATTGTTGTTTGATTTATAAACTACAGACGTAGCGTGAAGTTAGCCAGATAGCCTTCGAACTGCTCTTGCTATGCAATTGCAAAGTAGATGAATGCTACTTTAGTCAATCTCTAGGTTGGTTTATGAACTGAACATCTGACTTACAAGCATTCTAAATGCCCTTGTGGTAGCTCAATAACCTCCTAGGATCATACCACTATACTTTGTTTTTATTGTCCATCATATCTCAGCTTAAATCACTGAACTTAGCTGCAAATTTTGAGGAAAAACCTAACTCAGTTTCACTCCCTGGCCCATCGCATGGTTTGTAACTGGAATCCTATATGCATCGCACCTCCCGTGTGTAGCAGGTGAGATGCATCCCTATTTCCCTGAAGGACAAGTGCGATGACTGAGTGATATTGTTTCTCTCTTTGAAATTTGGTTTTTTCCTCCTTGTTTTCAGCTCTATTCAATTGTTTTGTTGCTTATTATCAAAATCTCATTGTTGAAGCCTCCTTTCTTTACATTTTTCAGCCTCCATTGATTAGGATTAGTAAATGTTTTTATGTATTTGTCCATCGTTTATAGTCCTTCGTCAAAAGTAGCTTAAATCGAACTGTCGTTTTTTATGCAAAAGTGTCATAACTGTTGTTTTGGATCAAAAAGAAGAGTGTCGTAAAGTCTTCCTCCTCTAGATAGTCGATTGTACTTTCGTCATTGTATTTGATTTGAATTGTTAATATTTGAAGTGTTGAAAGCAATTTTCTATTCGAAATCAAAAAGTGTCATTTTAGTCTTCCTTTCATTTTGAAAAGAAATTGTTGAAATGTCGCTTTGAAGAAAATAGTTCAGATCTATACTTAGTTTTCCTTTTTGGCATTATCACATTAAGGAAACAAAAAACAAATACATGCATTTGCATTTGCATTTAGACTGTGTGTGAAGGATGATTTAGGAAAAGTGCATTTAGTGTGTGCTCTTTGCTCTTTGTTGAAAGAATCGTAATTTTCTTTCCTTAGTAGCTAGGATTTTCATTGCTAAAAGAAAATAAATGACTATTTATCATTTTAGATTGCATATTTAGGAATTTTACATCTATATCACACGGTGAACCTTGAAAGGAAAACTTCTAAACAAGATAAACTCTAAAATAAATCTCAATGAACTTCACAATGCTTTCGAACCTAACGCAACACATCTAGAAGTCTAGGCTGGAGACCTGCTCTGGCATCGTAAAACCTAGTAACTATCATTTTCATCGAAGGTTGGGTGATTCCTCCTCTTTGATACAACAAGTGCTAGCACAGACTTGTGCTCCCTATACCGTCGAGTATATATTGCGAGACCACAATAGGCTGATATCCTTTATCCATAGGAAGCCATGTCTACCACCCTATCAATTGCAATGCACTGAACACAACATTCGGGAAGATTGACTACCGTACATAAGTCCTTGGTAATTTCTCTTTAATTTACCACCAAGGTGTATATTGCAGTTTTCTGATTGGTTTGGTAATCCCTCTGTCTAGATTTCTAGAGTATTCACTTTCGTTCCTTTTCGAATCCTTAAAAGAAAAGGTCCATCTAAGCACTTGTCACTTCAAGCTCATTAAAAATTGAAGGCGACTAGAGACATCTTTAGCTTTTTCTCGACTCTTAAAAATTGAAAAAGCAAAGTTGTGTCAAAGTTTCATTAAAATTTATTTAATTCAAAATAACATCCATGTTCCTTCGTTGATCTTAGGTTGAGGTAATGGAGTCCACCAATCAAGGAATCCCTCTTGGGGGGAATCCTAGTTCTTTATCTTCTTGGGGAGATATCGGTGCTCCGTATATGGCTACATTGTCCCTTCCAAGAATCACAATTGGCCTGCCTGTATGGCTATTCTCAACCTTTGTCGCTCAAAATACTATGATTCCTCAACAATCGAATCAGCAACCAGATCATACTGAAGTTGACCCTTCACCTTCTACTTCAATTGTTTCTCCCTCCCCTTCTTCCTCTTTGCTTGGTGAAAGTAGCAATGCTAGTAACCAGGGGAACGAGAAGAAGAAGAAAGGGAAGGAGAAGAAGAAGAAGTCAGCTAAGCAAGGGGGCAACCATGCAGCATCTAGTGAAAATTTGTACACCATACTTTCCAAGCAGAAATCTCCATGCATAATTTGCAAGGGAGACCACCTTCATCGAGATTTTCCTTGCATTCCATGGATTTTGAGAGAATGGTCTCCCTGTTCGCACCATCCGGTGTCATCAACCTCTGTCGATCATGTTGACAGCACACCATCAACTAGTGAAAATGAAGTCAATGGACATAAAGGAAAGGTCAGTTTCCCATGTAGGTTATGTGAAGGTAATCATGCTCTTCACCGTTGTCCTTTTTTGGATGAAGCCAAAAGTGTCTTGGATAACCGTCCCGCTTCACTATAGCGACTTCCACCTAGATACAAGAAACTCTCACCAAGTCCTTCACTAGTCAAAAACTTAACTGACGTAACTCAATCGTCGGTCGAAATGCCTATCATTGAAAGTAAACCTTCTGAGTCCATACAGAACCAAAGTCAATAGGTCGAGATGGCAGTTAACCTAGTCTTGCCTTCAGAAGGTCCACCTTCAGATGATAATATTTCAAAAAATAATGAAAGCAATGTCATTCAAATTCTTTTTGTTAATATAAAGTCTAATGAACTTGGGGGAAATCCACCCATTCCTTTACAATAGGAGGAAAGTCCCCCAGTTCAAGGTGTTCATCCAGCCGTTTATTTGGTACCCCCTCCAAGCAGTCTAGTCGTTTCCTTCGATTGGAATCAACTAGCAAGACCCCGCCTTCCGTCTAATGTACCATTCCGGATCATAGTACAAGTTTACAAAATGATCGTGTTTGGCACTATCATAGATGAAGGGGCTTCAGTAAGTATCCTTTCCTCAACTGCTTGGAAAGCACTTGGTTCACCATCGCTTCTACCTAAGACACAAAATTTGTCAGGCTTTAACAAAGGAACCAGTCGACCGTTAGGGATCCTTCCGAAGTTGTCGATAACTTTGAAAATGAAAACTGTTCACTTGAACGTGATGGTAGTCCAAGGGCCATTAGATTATAGTCTACTCCTTGGGCATGACTATGTTTATAGCATGGAAGCTATTGTTTCCACACTCTTCTGAGTGATGTATTTCCCACATGAAGGAAAAATGATACAGCTTATCAACTAGCTTTCATTTCCCGGTTCAAACATAGCTACAAGTCAAACATCATCCCTAAATGGTCTCTTTGTGTCAAGAATGTCTCTTCAACCTTCATTTCATCCACCTAATTACCACGAGTAGTCTGGTGAATGTAACGAAGCTTAGGGGGCATGCACCCTAGTCTGCTTTGGTAGGCGAACCCAACTGAAAAGATAGGTTTCCTGACAGGTTATGTGATTGGAAGTGTTATCTCACACCATTCACCTTTGTCTATTTCGATGGACAAAGCCAAGGAAGTGTTTTGTCTAACCACGGATGAAACAATCCTGCTTAAACGTTGTGACTTCCATATGGTGACCTGGAAACTCTCGTTTTCTCAATACCTGGGGGCATGAAAACCTTTTTATGCAAGTGAAAAATGACCAATTTCATTTTTTAGATTTTTAGCATTTTTAGCTTTTTAGCTTTTTAGTTTCAACTTCTTAGTTTAGGTGATTGGTCTAACCGCCATTCACCTTTGTCTGCAGCGTGTGGATGAAGCAAAGGAAGTGTTTTTTCTAGACTAAAGACAAAACTATCCTACCTAAACTCAGTAGTTCCTTAGCTTTTAGTGTAGTTAGCTTTGTAGTTTGGTCATTTCTAGCCTATATAAAAAGGAAATGAGCATATGTTATCGTAGAGTTCAAGCTCACTAGAAAATAAACCTACCAATGAGAGACATCTTTAGACTACTAGTATGAGCAATGTTTCCTCAAGGTTCAATCTCGTTAAAAAATAAACCCGCCACTGAGCACATATTAATGCAAGGATCAAGATCATTAAAAAATAAACTCGCCTTTAGTAAACGACCTCTGTGATTGCATTGCTATCAGCCTTTTGAGCCGTGGTTTTGTTCCTATCATCACCTCCATTCTTTTGGTCGATCATACGCTTCCACTTGCTTGTTTACCCTTTTGAGGAACAACTGTGATGAGTGATTAGCCACCCTCTCCACACTGCCATGTTTTGAGAAGTTCCAAACTTACCTGGAACCAGTTGCTACCCAAAAACATCACTCGTACCTCAAAAACGAGTCTCTTTTAAGCTCTTTTTAGACTCATTCAATATGAAAAGATTGACGAGCTACTGGCCTTTCTAGCTTGTTAAATTAAGGGGAAGTGCCATCCCTCCTCTACATTTTAATATTTTTGGACCTGAGGGATCATCCCACAAAAATATTGAGCGCTTGTCTTTCTCAGCTCGCTAAAGTGATCGAAAAGTCATCCCTTTTGTATTATTTTATACTTTTTTGGAATTAAGGGATTATGCTACGAAAAAAGACTGCTAGAGTTTCCTTTTTGTCCCTTTTCAAACTCTCTAAACATGAAAAGGACCGAGTTATCCTTGTCATTAAACTTGTTAAAATAATAGCGACAAACTTGTCCACCTAGAAAAGAACGAGTTTCACTATCGCTAGGCTTGCTAAAACATAGAGATAGGTTTGCCCGAAGGGAAAATTATAGAACAAGCATATGTTATCCTCCTCAAGCTTGAAAAAAATAAAGAGGTACTGGTCAGCAATGACTGGGGAAAAAGGGAAGAAAACTTGAAGAACTTCTTTGGTAGCAGGTCGCTCTTGAACATGACACTTTCACTCCATCACCATGATTGAGTTGGGTTGGGTTATTTCGTTCACCAGTCATATCACCATTGGTCCTCCACACCATCCATCTTTTGGGGTTAACGCTACCAATAAATCTCATTGTCACTGAAATGTTCAAGAGAAGTCATTCAGAGAATTCACCACCCAGCTAACACCTCATCCACTACAATACCTTCACCCTCCATTTTTCATGACTGCCATTCCTGAACCTTGTATCATCAAATCGTGTTCACCTCTAGAAAATCATTTGCTTCATTTCATGTCATAGATGTGGGATACATTAAGACCCTCCTACAACAGGTCACTTCTTGTCGAGATGAGCTCATTATCCAAGAAGTTGACTTAGAAAAAACCCTTTCAGTACTTTGAAGCTTGCATGCCTCAATGGCAAGTTTCTCACTTCTGGCGACAGGTTTACATCAATGGCCTTCGACCGAAAGATTTTACGTGGTGTTCGACATCGGATCATATATTCACACTGTGTGAATTGTACTGTAGTACCTTGAGGGTCATTATCATTATCAGTGATTTCTCTCGCACCTGTTAACAACTTACATCATTGGCTGGTATTCAGGCGATGTCTTTCCATGTTCGACTTCAGAACATCTTTTCACATGGATCGACTTGTACATCAGGTGAAGATTGAATGAGTTTGAAGACCCCGGATCTAGTTTCATCCATCTAGGCTGTGATATATTCAGGAATATAAAGACATAAAATGTACACTGAAGCTACACAGATGATCATCCAAGCTAAGGGATGATGACTCTACATACAAAGAATCATTGGTTTGCAACAACGGATGATTATCTGTCCTATGTACATGAAAATGAATTTATAAAGCTGAGCATGGGAATTACCACCTCAGCTAGATCATGAAAATAATATGATGATGATTTATTGTATTGTATTTTATACAGGTCACCTTCCAGTTCGAATACCTTAGATCCTCATGATAAAGCATTTCACCCAAATTAGAAGATTTACGACCTCATGCTTTAGGGGGCAACTGTTATAGACATATTTGGGCATTGCAACCCCAGTCATATATGTCGATAAACCAATTGGCTCTTTAACCCATAAAAGTGTTGTTTCATACCCTAAAAGATCATGGTCAACTGATTACATCATTTCCTAGAAGTTCCACCTGAAAAACCACTCAAAACTGGCCAAAATTGGACCATACTGACTGCTCCTTGGTCAAGGTGTGATGCATACTAACTCCTACACTAGCGAGGTGCGATGCATACTAAAGAGGCCTTATGTAGGGTGCGATGAGCGAGAATGGGCAAATGTCCGAGACAGTTTGCTAAGTGGATGCTCATGGAATCTTCTAGAAACTTCTCCTATGACACTTGCCTCTCTGAATTCACCCAGGGATGAGTAAGAGATCCAAGAAATCTCCAAGTGGAACTAAGAACTACAAGTGGAATGACACTAATCAAAAACCTAGATATGGCTCACACCTCTGCAAACATCTATAAATGGATCCCTCATCTGAGATCTAGAGGCTAGAATTTTGCAATTTGTAAAGAGGTGTTGTTAGTTTGTCTTTGAGAAGAAGCATTGTATTGTTGGGTGATCTTGCTTTTCATGATGTGAAGAGGGCTTTGATGCTAGGAGGTTGATGCTGGATCATACAGCTGGGTTGTAATCCTCTCTTCTACTATTAATAAAGTTCTTTGATTTTTCTTCCATACAATCGTGTATTTGTGAATCTTGTTGTTTGTGAATGCAATTGTATGGTCAATGTATTTCTGATTCTACATTGTTTATGATAATATAGATCAAGATGCTTTGATGGTGTTTTGTTACTTTGTCTCTACAGGTATTCTCTAAAGCGAGACAAGTAGGAGAGGAGTTGCAAGTTCCATCAAGGGAGAGAGAAATCAAGCAAGGAGTCAAGTGGAAGATCTAGGTTGGACCTCTTTGCTTCTTTCTTATCTATCATATATAAAGGAAATCGCAAAGCACTTTGATTGTTTGTTTCTAAGATAGCTACCCATCTTAGTGGGACTAGTAAATCGAAAAGACACTAGTTTTCCTAGAAACACTAAGTATAACTTAACGCATACAAATAGGCTAGGTTAATCAACTAATAGTGGAATACTAGTAAGTACTTGGGTAATAATAGTGTTCGGGCCCTAAGTAGGGCTACACGAAGGCAACATTGTAGGCTGTGAGGTACGTGAAAGTGTGCATAGCGACGTATGCACAAGGTTGAACCGCGAACCTCTTAAACTCATCAAACATCTCTAGGGTGCGGAAACCTGGTTCTAGCACCCTCCCATACTACTTCAGGTGAGACCTCAGCCTGTGCTCCACAGACTGTTACCAAAAGGCCCAGTGGTACTAGGATTTGTTTGGCTAAATCACCTCCGAACCTGGGTCAGGCCCTTATAAGCCAACACTCTTTTACCCAGCCTTTAAAAATATCTCTTATGTTCACATAGTTTTTGGTGGCATAGAAAATTGAGTCCATGAGCTTCACTGGATTGAGTAAGTGATACATGCACTAATAATATTCTTCCCAAAAGGTAGAAAGCTTTTGTTCGCTGGCACTACTCAATGTCATGGTCTTCTCATCAATGTGTGAAACAATCCAACTGATGACACCTGCACATGGGAAGGATGGACATCTGCATGCAACCTTGTGTAGTCTTGACTTCCATATACTAAGATAAACCTACCAATATTCTTGATCTACCTCAAGGCTCTTTGCTGAAAGAGATTCATTAACTTGTTTCCATGTTAGCGTTCACCCATTTTCTATAAAGAATTTATTGTTCGCATACATTGGAATATCTATTGGTGTTTGAGCAACTGATTCCCCAGTAATTCTTTCAGTGGTGTCTTTTGAGAAAGCTCTGTTTGGTGCCTGGTAACAATTACAGTTGGAGATAAGTGCTTCACAAGTGCAGTACTTGTGGGACAAAAAGGACACTCATTTCAAGAAAACATTAGCTCTTACAAATCTATCTTCAAAGCATAATCAAGAAAAAAATCAAGCAACTGATGAGAGGGATTACACATTTTTCATCAATAAGAAAGGGATGCTGGCTATGGGAACTGCACACAGTAGCCAAGGGTACATCCTGAGGCTTGAGATTGTGCAATGCGCAGTTTAGCCTGGGCAGACACTAGGAGAGACTACGCATTATGCAGTCTTAGTGGCCAAGGTGACAAGCTGAGCCCTGGAACTACAAAATGCACACTTGAGCCAACATGTATTGTGTAGTTAAATATGCCCAACTCTTGGTTGGAGCCTTAGGATTGCACAGTGCCCAGCTGGGCAAGGCAAAATTTGGCCAAGGAAAGTGGAGATTTTCTCAGTGGAAGTGTGAAAAACGAGTAGAAGTGAATGATGATGTGAGATTAGGTGCATATCTGACTAAGTATGATTAAATAAATGTAGATCGAGTGCAAAAACTAAACAAATAGAAGGAAAATTAAGTATGTGAAGAGAGTCACCGTAATGATGACCATAAGTGCAAAAAAAAAGAAAATTGATGCAACACTTGTAAAAGGGAAAAACAACTTAGAACAACACTTATACATCTAATATAAGTTGAAACACCAAAAACTATGAAGATAAATAAGAAAACAACACTCACACAAGCGAAATGATAAAAAGAGACAGAAAAAGCGGCAAAAGATGAAAAAAGTGAAACTCACCCGAAAAGGCAATGACGACCACACCGAAGGTTCCTCGATCTCCTCGAGAATGCTAAAGCTCTAAGATGGATTTTTAAAATGATCTCTAGAGGCATTGATTAAATAGATTTGAGCGAATTAGGGTTTCTGGCGTGCATGCCTAAAATCAAGGAAAAAGTGACACTTGGCAGAAGTTTCTAAAAATAGTGAGTGTGTCTCCTTGGGATACTAATAATGGATCCCTATATTTTAGGGATGATTTTTTTATTTTTGGCTTCTTTTTATTTTCTTTTCTAGCGAAACTTGTCATGCATGTTGCTAGGAAAGATTGCACAATTCTAAGGAACTCGAGAACTTTACGGAGCAGTGCATTATGCATTTTCTGTGCTCAGTGGGGAATTATGCAGTTTCTGGCCTCAGTGATGGGCTGCCTTCCATGACCATGTAGCTTCTAATCTCAAGGATGACTACCAGTTTGAACTGCGCAATTCCAATCATCAAGGTTGCTAACCCTCAAGGATTGCACAGTTTCTGGAGGCAAGCCCATAACTGCTATGTTACCAAGTCAAGAGGTTAGCTTGTGAGTTATAAAGGTTAGGTAAGTGTTCAAGCACAAATGAAAAATATAAGTCTCAATCGAAGCATAAATACCTAGATTAGTACAATATAAGCTCTTCTGGAAAGGAAAGAAGCCTCCAAAATCAAAGCATGGGAAAATTTTTGGAGGGTGGTTGTAGTCGATAGAACACACCACCGTCTGACACAATCTTCCTTGGAACACTATGAAACCTCACTACATATCTAATGAATACCTACACCACATCACTATCTAAATACATAAACTTCATTGGAATGAAGTGCGCTACCTTTGTCAACCAGTCCACCACAACCATGGTGAAATCATGATGTTTAGATGTCCTTGGAGAACATGTGATGAAATCCATGTCAATGACCTCCCATTTCTACTATGGAGTCAGAATCAGAATCAGATGTATTAGTCCACCTAGATGCTTACACTCTACTTTCACCTGTTGCTAGTCCAAACATCTAACCAAAAACTCTACCACTTCCTTATTTAGATTTAGCCAATGATAAAACTTCTTCACTATTGTCAATGTTTTCTAGTATCTTAGGTGATCTGCATACATTTTTGCATGAAGCTCTCACAAGATAATATTCATCAGCTCATTTTTGTCTGGCACATATATCCTATCCCAAAATATGATCAAACCATCAACGGTAATACAATAGTCCACATCCTGACCACTTGTACCCTGGTGTAACATATGTATAAGCTCCATGAACCTGTCATCCTATTGTCTTGCCTACAAAATCTGATCTTGTAAGTATGTCTCATAGGAGGTCATAGATGCTATATGATTTACATGTAATCTCCTACTAAGAGCATCTACAACCTTGTTCTCATTACCCTTTATGTACCTAATCTCAAAGTCAAACTCACTAATCATGGCCAACCATATAGCTTGCCTGGAATTCAGACTCAGTTGGTCAATCAAGTATCTCAATCCACTGGGATCACTCATCAATACAAACCTTTTGCCAAGAATATAGTGTATTCACATCTTTAATGCATGGATTATTGTTGCCAACTCAAGATCGTGTGTAGGATAATTCTTTTCATCATTCAGTTTTCGTGACTCATATCATACTACCTATCATTAATTCATAAGGACTCCACCAAGTCCTATTTTCCAAGAATATGTACACACCACAAACTCTTTTTCTGGGTCTGCAATCTTTAACACTGGGGCATTCATCAACAACTGCTTCAATTGTTTAAAACTTGCTGCACATTCTTATGTCCATTCAAATTTCTTACCTTGAGTCTGCAGTGACGTAATAGGATATGCAATGCAAGAGAAGTTCTTGGTGAACCTCCTATAATACCCTGCTGGCCCCATAAATGATCTTACCTCACCAACATTTCTAGGAGCTTCCCACTCCATGATAGCCCTTATCTTCTCTCAATCCACAACTATACTTTCCTTGGAAACCACATGCCCCAAGTAATGTACCTATTTCTAAAATAAACTACATTTGCTAAGCTTACCATACAATTGATGCTCTCTTAGCAATCTCAATACTGCTTCTAAGTGCTCGACATGTTCTTCCTCATTTTTAAAATATATCTAGATGTTATTAATGAATACAATAACAAAATTTTCCAGATAAGGACATAACACACTATCATCAAGCACTTAAAAAGTAGCTGGAGCATTAGTTAAACCAAATGGAACTACAATAAAGTCATAATTCCTATACCTGGCCTAGAAATTTGTCTTGTAAATGTCTTCTTCTTTAATGCGTACCTGATGGTATCTAAATCTCAAGCCAATCTTTTAGAACACTGTTTCTCCATTCAATTGGTCCAACAAGTCATCAATCCTCAACAAGAGATACCTATTCTTGATGGTCACCTTTTTCAACTACCTGTAATCAATGCATATCTTGAGAGTACCATCCTTCTTCTTCACAAACAACATCGATGCACCTGAAGGTGACACACTTGGCCTAATTTATCCCTTGTCAAGCATCCCCTTCAACTACAACTTCAACTCTACTAAATCTGGTGTGCTCATCCTATATGGTTCCTTCGATGTTGGTGCGGCCCCTGGTACCAACTCAATGGAAAAGTACACTTCTCTATGAGATGATAACTTTGAAATATTTTCTAGAAACACATCCTGAAACTGCTGCAAGAAAGGGTACCTTCTCAATACCTTTGCATCCTCAACATACTTACCTTTATCACTAGAAATATGCACTGCAAATAACAAACACCCTTTTCTATGACTACACTTTGCTTGTATAGTTGTCACCATTCTAACAGATGTTGCCTTTTTCTTACCCTACAAGATTCCCTATCCTCCATTGTCATCCAAGCACTCAATAGCTTTGTCATAACAATCCATTTTGGTCCTATGAAGATACAACAAGTCCATACCCAACAACATATTGCATGATCTGAATAGAAATACATTCAAATGTGTTGAGGTAGGCATACCATTCAACTCAAAGGCACAAGATCTTACCCAGTGATACACTCTCTTCCTTGTACCTGTATCCAACTGCACTAACTAGGATTTTGCATGCTCTACTTTATTCAAACCACATGTATTCACGAAGTTAGGAATAACATAACTATAATTAGATCCAGTGTCAATCAAGATGGAAACAACTTGATCACAAGGCTCTTTGTCCATCTCGATAACAGTTTCCTAGTGATATACATGCTTGTTATCCATCGTTACATAAATTTGTATAATTCTTTGCCCAACATCCCCAATTGTCTGTGCTTTCTATGCAATGTAAATTTGAGGCCTACCACCCTAATTCTGTGGAAAATCCCTCTTAAGATGCTCCTTACCACATTTCCAACACTGCAACCATTATGTATCATCACCTTTGTTATGCTGCCCTCCATGTTGTTACCCATTAAACTTCTTGTAAGGTGCAACATTTTATTTCTCACCTGCATCTTGAGGCTTTGTTATTTTCGGCTACCATTTACCTTTAGGTTTGTCTTTCCCTTTCCAACGTTGCTGAGATTTTTTCTTATGCTTTGGCGTCTCATAATAGTGCTTCAATTTCCCAAATAAATTCCTCAAGCGACCGAGGCTCATCATACTCAATCAGATCTCTATATTCTAATGGAAATCCACTAAAAATTCTCTAAACTTTGGCCTTCTCATCCTTAAGATATGATACATACCTCAATAACTCCAAAAAATTGGTCTTATGCTCCTCATCTATCATCGATCCCATCTTTAGCTCATAGAACTCATTGGCTTTGCTATCGTAGTACCTCTCTAACAAGTACTTCTTCCTGAAAATTCTCTTGAATTCATGCCAACTCTAGTCTTCTATCCTAATGTCTCTAACCTGCTTCACATTTTCCAACCAAATGTTTACTTTCCCTTTGAGGCTGAAGATAGCTATTTTGGCCTTCATGTTATTTGTGTAATCATGTAGCTCAAAGAACTTCTTCATCCCAAGTAGAGATGCTCCTGCATCCTTCGACTTATTCAAATTTCCATCAAAGGTAGGTGGCTTTTATTTCATCAACTCATCTCGAAAATATCCATTGTCACTCCTCCTGTAAGGATTATAGTGATGAAAATCATAGTTCTTGTCAGAAATATAACTATAATAGAACCTATTTCCATCACCTCTCCTATCTGTAGTATCTAAGATCCTGCCATCTTTGATCATGTCATCTTTATTTGACTTGTGCCCACCATGAGATTTACTTCCATATGCCCCATTTTTTTTGGTCCTCCTAACCATGGATGATCCTAAGCGATCCATGTCTCTACAATCATGACAACCTCTGAATTATCATTGCATAGGTTTTTGCTTATTTTTCTTGCGCCTAAATGATATTATTATTATCTTCCTTGCAACTTGTTATTTCTTCCTTCAAGATTCTCAATGTGTCCACTAAGTCAGAAAAATTCCCAACACCACGCTTCTTATTTGACCCATAGGGAGAATCTCATGAACTGTATTCTACCATCTTGCTAGTCATCTTTATTCCTCTCTTCCTGCAAGGTATATCATGGCATTTAAACCAAATCATAAACAAACTAGTGTACCTTAGTTTAGTTCGGGGAGGATATCTCATCTGCAAGATTAACCTAATTAGCTTGATACTTGTATAATCATAATCACATCAACATATAAAATCAGTTTAATCACTATCCAGTTATCAATGCATGACCATACCGACCACATACCATGACCTCATGCATGACAACTACAACCATATCAATGTATGCATAACAATATATAAGCACTGACATGTATAACCAATGCATAACCAACATACACTCATGACGACCACATTCAACAACACACCATTCACTTCCACATGGCGACACCACTACAACCATGACCACCACCATGCATACACAACAAGTACATAGACCATAATTATAAACAACACATATATGTAACTGTCAAGAATGCATAACCAACACACTACCCATCTAGTCCAAGGGGTGAACCATGCTTTGATACCACTCTATATCACCCTCCTCCCACATTTACCCAAGTTAACTAGTCTGCTAGGGTAAACATGTGACAAGAGGATACTATGATGTGATTGAACTCCCCATGTATAGTTATGAAAGTGTAGCCGACAAAACAAAACCAATATGACCTTCTACATAGGATACAAAACCTCTAGGAGCCAACTAACCCTTCCAAGTGACCAACCCCTAAGACAACTTGACATTTCACTAATCTGGACACCCAAACACTCCCATTGACAAACCATGCATGTGACTAAGGCCTTCCAGTCACTGCCACAACAAGGCATGTGAAACAACCCCAGATTATGTGCCACCTTTTTAGGGTCAGGACTTGGGCTAATGCCCAGAACTTCATGAAACTTTCAAAAATGATAAATGAAAATGGAATAAGGCTACTAATGCAAACACTTGATAAATGACTTGACTGGACCTCTACTAGCCATGACAAGAATTTCGTCAAACAAGTCACAAATATGAAATCTACAGGTAATAACCATAGATCTAGGCAAGGGTGTCATACTTATCTAAGATTCTTAAAGAAGGATTGTTGCCTTATCACATTAGGTGCATTATCATCTATCAGGTCACACATTCATTACACTTTCAACTACTAATCAAAACATGATGAGAGCCATACATCAGTGTGCCATAAAACATACTCATAACCAACATATAACCAATAGAAATAATAAGGATATAACAACCATAAGGATCACACATGAACTAGTATATTACACATGAAATACCAAGGAGAAGGAAGTCTTATTAATGAATGCAAAATCTGACCAGGTATGGGACTTCCATGAACCATAACCACAGATCTAGGCAGGGGTATCATACTTATCAGAGATTCTTAAAGAAGGATTGTTGCCTTATCACATTAGCTGCATTATCATCTATCACGTCACACATTCATTACACTTTCAACTACTAATCAAAACATGATGAGAGCCATACATCCGTGTGTGATAAAACATACTCATAACCAACATATAACCAATAGAAATAATAAGGATATAACAACCATAAGAATCACACATGAACTAGTATATTACACATGAAATACCAAGGAGAAGGAAGTCTTATTAATGAATGCAAAATTTGACCAGGTATCGGACTTCCACGAACCACCCAGCCATATATTGGTTGAACCAAATATTTCTTTCAACCAATCACCCCTATGCCATAATCCAAGCATGAATTTGGGACTCAAAACAAAACCAAACCAAGTTTCCTTAGGCTTTATCGTAATCCCCACTGGATCACCAAGCCCTAAACAAGAATGTATGCCACTGGATTTCTCCACCTAGTCCTTGAGGAATTTTCATGTCTCCTAGTCTTTAGGCTTTACCGCATATACCACCACACAACGATCAAGGATTCCGAGACCTAATCAAGACTCCATCGTCCAGTATTTACTATATATCTCGCCATTCATCGGTCAAGGATTCCTAGGCCTGATCAAGGGAAAACACCTCTAGGCTTTACCATAAATCCTACCATTCACCAGTCGAGGATTCCTAAGCCCACCGAGGTACACAAAATTTGGATTTACCGCCATCCCATTTCAGTCCAAGGATTCCTATGCCTTGTGTTATTTCTTTCAGAGACCACCTCTCTCAGTTTTGAAACCATCAGACAATCTAGCTTAACCAAATAAAAGAGACCCCATCACACCATGGCTATCCGGAAATGGAAAGGAAAGGCTAAAGAGCACTGTCACACATGGAAATAATTGTGTCAATGACAACAAAATAACCAAATACACACATGCATGTCTCATTCATGCAAAAATTAGCAAGGAAATCACACATACAATTTGATACCTGCAAGTAATCCCACTGTAGTTTCTTGATCCTACTCTTCCTTCCTTGATCTTTGCTTCCCTTTTCCTTCTTTTCTTTCTTTGATCCAATTTTGAAGTGCTCCAAGAAAACTTTGAGTGTCCAAGAGTGAGAGAGAGAATAGAAAGAGAACTCCAAAACTAAACTGACAAAAAGGTACCAACTGATCCTGAGAAGCCTTTTTATTAATGAGGCCTATATTTTCTTCAATTTTCCATTGTTTTCCTTCATTTTCCTACTCACATGCAACCTGTGACCTTTCACCTTTCTTTTCTCCTAATTTCCATTATTTTCATAAATAAAATGCCAATTAATGCCTCATACCTTTCCAAAGCCTTTGTCGTTGCCTTTTCCAATTTCCCTTAGCCATACTAAACCAAATGAACACCCACACTAGGATGTTTTTTCCAACACTCAAATTGGAATATGTGTCCCATGACCTTGGTTATTATTTTTCATTTATCAACTTTATTACATGTATTTTTGACTAGGGTTGTTACACTTCATCATCAACACATTCAAAAGTTTTTTTATAAGAATCCAATTTTACCTTATGGGATCCTAGCAAATCTGATCCAATTAACACATCATATGAACCCAAAGCTAAAATTGCTCAAATTTATCCTTGTGATTACTCCATTCATTTCCACTATGCAATTGTATATCTTCACATTCACTCTTTTCTACACTCTTATTTGTAACTAAACTAACTAATATTTCTGATCTTTACACTTTTGAAGAGAAAAATACTCATCAATTTTAGGTAAAATGTAGCTATGACTAGGTTCTAGGTAATTATAATAGAGAACGCTTGATTATTGATCTTACCATCAAATTGTAACATTGTAGGTTGATGCCCTTCTTGTCTAGCTTCCAATGTAGCATGTATTTTTGGATAATCTTTCATGCATCATTCACCACTATGGATTCTTGAATATTGTAGGCAACCTTAGTATTTTTCTTTGATCCATAAATTTTCGTGGATATTCCACTAGATAGTTCATTATAATAGATCTGATAATATTATATTAAAAATTTGAGATTCTACACTATTAGAATTTTATTAAACTTTAAGATCTGTAGATTTAACTATAATTAGTGCATGCATGTGAATGGAAATTATGTAGAAAAATAGAGAATGACATAATGATATCACACACACACACACATAAGACATAATGTATGCTCTCTGAGAAACTCTTTCAAGAGAAAACCCAGCTAGAAGATGAGGTCACTTCGCTCTCTTTCTTTGTCTAGAAATATGGTTGTAGGTACAAATAAGTAATGATTGTGTCCAGTGGGATAGTACAATGCATAGATACTCTCTGTGTGCTCTACCTCCTATCTCTCCTAGCTATCTTTTCTCAACTATGGAACATAATTCTCTCAAAAGAATGGAATACTCTTCCTCCGAGTGGCCCGGTTATAACACAACCTGATAGCCTACTAGTGGTTGAGTTTGACTACATCAAATCTTAACTAGAGTTATAATGTAGACACTTCTAGATTATTTTACATCATAATCATGTAGCGAGCCCTTTTCCATGAATAACAGGGGATGACGCAACATCCTCTCGAACTGTATGTGTGAAAACAAGAAGGTCAAATAATTTTTGCATACAAACTCTGATTAACACGTTTCTTGCAAAGCTAAAAAGATATTTGTGTGTAGAATAACATGAAATGTTGTTGCATTAAAGAGGAAAATATTTACCCCTAAAAAATGTCATTTGATGCCTCAAAACGCTCCCCGAAGGTTTCAGGCCCCATTTTGCCAAATTGGTTCCTGCTGGTAAAAACATTCCTGTGAGTTGATTCCTCCACTTTTTCCACTCTAAGTATCATGATGGATGACAAACATTATAATGATACAACCTGGATCATTATTTGTATGAGTACAATCTTTGAGAAGATGTTCTCCTCCACATCCTCATCATCTTAGAGGTCCTTTCCAAGAATCTTCTGGTTTCCTAATTATTCATTTTGTTGGTTTGAATCTGTCTTGAGTTGGAAAATTCTATTGGGAACTATATTTTGTATGGAAATTTGATTTAGAACATTTTGATTGATTCCTATACTTTGGAGGTTTAAATCCTCATTTCCTTTGTTCATACTTTTTATCCTTTTCTCTCCACATTTTTTTGAATTTTGGCATGTTCTTACCTAGTTCATGATAAAATTTATCCTTTATTATTGTCTCATTAATCATCTTAGGCTCATGAAATCTGATTTTGAACTTATATAATTAATGTAATCCACTCAGAAAATGTTGAAATTTTGTTTGCCATCTTTGATAAATGGAATGTATCTTAACATCTCCACATAATTTATTAATATTCCATGCTTCATTGAACAATTTTGTTTCATGATTTTTTTTTTCTTTTTTCCATTGTAATATATTTCTAAGAGATAATTCTAATGGAAATACTTTTTACATTTTTTCCGAGCAATATTTCTTTCACTAATTTTCTATACCTTCTATTTCTTTCACTAATTTTCTATACCTTCTATAGTTCTTCACACTAAATGGATGCTCTATTTTTCATGTTATAAATGACCACTATGACTCCCATGTTTATAGAATAGTTATAAGATATTTATTTATTCACAGAAGCCAAACCTACGCTTCTTCTCCAAATTTTACTTCACCATTGAAGATAAGTGGTCTTATCTTCCTAAAATATCCATGTAGTGGATCTTTAGAAACCTTATTATTCTCCTTATACCTAGAGGAATTAGATTTTCTCCAAATGGACTCATCAGAAGTAATTCTTTTCAAATATTAAGTACTTAATGATGTTTCAGCGTCATCATTAAAGCTTTGATTTTTAGTATATGATATCTCTTCTTTATATTATGAGACATATTTTTTGGTGGTCCTAGATACATTTTTTCTACATTTATTTTGAGCTTTGTAGCAAAGAAGCATTGACTTTAATACTTTTTTCCTAGTCTACTTTGTAACTTTGAAGCTCCATTTTTTTAGCTTTTCATGGCCTCTACCTTCTCCAAAGGAGTCTCGATATTTCTCCTTTTTTGTGTTTTATTTTCATGACCATCTATGCCATAAGTCTCCAAATCATGATATTATGCTTAATGGGTCTCAAATTCATGGTATTGTGGTAAATATTTCAGGATGTTACTGCCCTTATTTCTTTCTCTCTCACTCTAAGAGGAAAAAGGTAAATTAAGGTGTTAGATTCTTATTTTTAAAAAGTATACAATAATGATATATTTATTATTTTCACATTGAGCACATAAACACCTAGGTGTTCTAACCTGGACTTAAATACCAATTTGTAAAACACCCAATTTTATTAACATTTAAAATTTATAAATTAAACCAAATATTGATGAGGAATAATAATATACAAAATTTCATCTGTAATTTCTAGATATGGTTTCATGGTTCTATTTAATTTCAAAGTCTTTTAATCTACCCTAAGGACATAGAATTATCAAAATTAAGCTTCATTTAATCACCTTAATCTTATTCTATAATATTAGTATCATCCAGTGTTCTTTAAGAGCTTTCTAATGCTACAAATTTCATCCCAACTAAGATTTGAATACAAAGTGTGAATATTAAGTTTTTTACTATATTATGTCATGTTAGTAGTTGACATGTGGATCACACATGGAAATATATCCATATCTCAGCACTATACTATCCCATTTCATATGACATATGATTGACATGTGGAAATCCTAGGCCAATGTGTCATCATTGCATTGTTCCACCTCTATAGGGTAGGCACGTTAGGATCCAAACGTGGAAAATTTCTTAATATTATGTTAAAAAATGTTTATATTTTCTTATTAGTGGATAATGGATTCGATTTTTGTAAAATAATAGGGATCCTTTGACAAAATCACCATTTCACAAATATGGATTTTGGAAAATCTTATTAGTTGATTCTTAAAAAAAATCCAAATTTTTAGGTTTATAAACTTCAGATATAATTAATGAGAGTAGATGATAATTATATGATGGGAGTGGAAATTGATAGAGTTCATTCTCAAATCTATCAGACACATCTAGATTCCAGAGAACCAAAAAATGACGATTTTTCAAAATATTCAAATTCTAAAATATTCAAATTCTAAATTGATGGACTTGTCGAAAGTTAGGAAATTTTCCACGGTAGTGCTAACTAATTGTTTCATATATAAATTATTTCAACCACATTTGTATATGGAGAATATTTAAAGTTTATTTTTCCAAGAGGCTAGTTTTCTATTGTTTTGGGGCCCACTTGATTAACTCCAAGCCATCCCCACTATGGTTATGGGTTTGATGCAATGGCTATGGATTTGCCACATGGATATTTGATCTTGCATAAGGAGACTTTTGCTAAGATTTCTTATTAAACACAAATGTAAATGCAATCTAATCTAAGATGCAAATAACAAAAGTAAATCCTAACTTATCTTAATCAAGAAAAGATATAGTCATCTTCCCAATCAAGAGCAAGAGATAGTAACATGGACCAACTTGAACCTAAAATGAAATTAAGCTAGAACAAGTCATAGAAATAGTTCTAATTCCTGCTACTTGTCCAAACAAATACGCACAAACAATTATCTAATAAATAGTTATCATATCTCTATGTACATATATTTAGATCCAAGTGAGATTTGCATGATCTGATCTCTCTATTTAATTTGTTTCCTTAGTCTGATTCTTCAACTTGTCCTGACGATGAACCACACGTGTTGGTTCGAAATGCGTCGACAAATATATCATGATGTGATTTCGCCGAAAAATCTTCTCAACATTGATATGGATCACAGAAGCCTCAACTCAATAACAAATAGATTATGTTAAACTACATAAACTTTTCTATAGAAGAACAAGATTAAAACAAAACAAATATGACATTAAATTGATAGCTACCTAGCAACTTAATGCATAAAATCTACTCATATGTAATATTCATCTCTAAATCTATTTTTGTTCAACTCTGTAAGATAGCTTGATAGTGGTTAAAATAAGCATGAGTTATTATAAAATAACAATAGTGCTAGAAAAGATAATCATACCCATACAATAGAAGATGACAAGGAACTAAATAATTTCTTTATTGATAGCTAGAACCAAACAATAGTGCTCGACAATAGGTACAAGAAAGAGTTCTTTATTCACTGGTCCAACAAATAGTGAATTCTCTACAAAATAAACCTCCTATAGTAGTGCAAAACAATCTTCTTTTGCATAAAATATAACCCCTAGCTCATACTTAGAACTCTTATTTATATTTTTTACAAATCAAATCAAAAAATGGAATTTGTTTCAATGATAGTTGCATGCAATTTTTTAGATCTAATATGAGAGTTGAAAAAATATTATTGTTTCTCTATTGCTCCAATCTCATTCATGTGAAGTTCTAGATCATGATTCTCTTCAACCAACTCTCAAACAAACTAAAAAATATATGATTAAAAGCATATCTAATTTACAAATAAAACCCAAATTCAAAATCTGATGAAAACCAACATCCTAATTAAAATTAAAATTAATTGATTAATAAAAACTAAATTTAAACTCTTGATATCTTTTTCTGAGATATTACAGGCTAATGAATGATCTGAAAATGAATTACTAATAACATGAAGTCGTTGCAAATGAAATTTCAACGAAAAACATACTTAGAAAATTTAATTGGTTGCAAAATCATAACCAATTTTTTTTTTTTTTGCTAATTTTTGAACCTTAAATATCCATATCTGAGAACTGCTAGATCAATACCCTTTGAATTAGTTTTTAAATGTTTGATGCAATAGATCTCGAAATATGGCCTCCCAAAGTTGGAGTTTTCAAACGTTGTATTTGTTTCCTATGTTTTTGTTATTTTAATAAACTTAATATATTAAAATATTAAAATAAATTTTATATAAAATAAAATAAAATGGGGGCATGTTATAAAAATAATAAGAAATAGCTCATATATATGTTCTTATATATATTAAGTATATTAATAAAAAAAATTGTAAGTTTGGGTGAAAACTACATCATCATCATGTTCAAATATATCATCTCATATAGAGTGGGGAATTGAACGAGTGGCTTCACATCAATACAGTACTTATAAAGCATTTGATCACCCTTCATCCAAAACCCATGAGCATACTAAGTAATTAATAATTAAATTAATTAATTAAATAATTCAAACTATATTACAAATTATGAAATACATATATAATATATTATATATATATATATATATATAATATATATATATATATATGTTTTTATGCCGAGGCAATGAAAACTACCCAACTTTGACTAATCATAACTTTCCAACTATAAGTTGGAATCAAGCAAAATTTCTTTCATTGGAAAGTTGACAGGAAAATGAAAGCAATAGAGCCATCATAAATGAAAAGCAAAGAAAATTAAAACTCACTCAAATAAAGAATACCAAAGCAAATCAAAGGCAATATTAGCAAATTTTATATGGAGGGTACCATAATTTTGAAGAAATTAATGGGAGGTGTTGAGGCCTCAACAATTAAGAATGTTGATGGCCAAAATTGAACATAATCAACATTAAAAAAAATCAGCCGCTTAGGGCCCAATTAGACCCTTATCTATTTGGGATGGTGATTTCACCCAGTTATAGGCCTAGGTGCCTCAACTTAAAACTAACATAAAATAAATGTCTAAACTATTCCAAACTAACATAAATGCACGAGCCTACTCTAATTTTCACCTACTAGTGTATGCTATTACTTGTTGGTACTAACAAGCAAAGGGAAAGACTTCTCATTCCTTGTGTCCGCTTGAAGAATACAATCTTTTAATGGGAGGAAATAGGGGCATAGCTAGGCCACATGGATGATTTCTCTTACATAAGGAGACTTTTACTAATATTTATTAAATGCGAATATAAACGCAATCAAATCTAGGATGTAGATAAAAAACGTAAATCATAATCTATCTTAAACAAGAAAATATATAGACCTCTTTGCAATCAAGAGACAAAGATTGTAACATGGACTACCTAGAACCTAAAATAAAATGAAGCTAACAGGCCATAAAATAGTTCTAAGACCTGCTACTTGTTGAAACAAATATGCACATACAAGTATCAGATAAATAATTACAAGATTTTCGTATACATATATTTAGATCCAAGTGAGATTTTCGTTTGAGCCAATAGATCATGTTGAACTACAGAAATATTTCTATAGAACAATAAGAATAAAACAAAACAAATATGATATGAAGTTGATAGATAGCTAGTAGCTTAATGCAGAAAATCCTGCTCAAATGTAATATTCATCTCTAAATCTATGTTTGTTCAACCCTGCAAGATAACTTGACAATGGTTTAAAATAAGAATGAGTAATTATACTCTAAGAATAATTCTGGAAAAGATAATCAAAACCTATATAACAAAAGATGACAAGAAACTGAATAATCTCTTTATTCATGGTAAGAACTAGAGTCACAATGGTGCCTAATAATGGTTACAAGAAAGAGTTCTCCATTCACTGGTCCAACAGATTGCCAATTTTCTATAAAATAAACCTCCTACAATAGTGAAAATTGTCTTTTAGCACAAAATTGGAACCCTTATGAGCTCATATTTACAATTTTTACAAATCAGATCCAAAAACGGAATCTGTTTCAATAATAGTTGAATAAAATTTTTGAGATCTAATGTTTCTCTTCTGCTCCAATCTCATTCATTAAAAGTTTTGGGTCATGATTCTCTTCAACCAACCTTGTAAAAAAATTAAAAAAATTTAACTAAAAACATATCTAATATGCAAATAAAACCTAAATTCCAAATCTGACAAAAACCAACATTCTAATTAAAATTAAAATTAATTAATTAATGAAAGCTAGATTTAAACTCTGGATGCTCTACATTGTGATATTACTGGCTACTGAATAATTTGGAAACAAATTACTAATAAGATGAACTCTTGGAAATGGAAAGTTCTCCAAAACGTTTACTCAGAAAATTGAATTGGTTACAAATCATAACCCAATTTTATACTATTTTTGAAAAATTAAATATCTAGATTTAATGAAATAAATTCAACTTCCAAATCGTTTTTTAAAATTATCTTTCAAACGAGCCCTCATGAACCTGATTTAGTTTTTTATTATTTTAATAAACTTAAGATATTACAATAAATTTTATATAAAAAAAAGGTGGGCCACCTATAGTTCATGGTGAATATAATGAAAGAAGGACAAGGCATAATGGAGGAGCCGACGTGGAGGAGGAGCGGGCCCACGGGGGAGAGGCTCACCTTAAAAATAATAAACATGAAAGTTGAGGTTAAATAATTGGGCTGATCATACTTCGTGTTTTATTTAATGTAATCTCACATGGTTGTAATGGGATATATGATGGTATAGATATATCTGTTCCTCTGTGGTGAAATAGATCTTATGTAAGTTGGTTTCATATTACATGTGTTAATATTAGGGGATGTTTATATTTATGTTGTGGGTTTTTATGTTTTATATATATATTATATATATATAAATATTAATATTATAATTAAATATAATAAATTTATTAATAGAGAGTTATATTAAAATTTGGTAGTATATATTAAATTAATAATAATTAAAATTAATTAAAAATTAAATTTACAAATTATATATATATGGTTTTATGTTTCGGGAATGAAAATGTCTTAGTTTTGACTAATTATAATTTTCAAATTGTAAGTTGGAACGAAGAAAACATTTTGTTATCAAAAAGTGGTAGGAAAATGAAAGTAATGGAGCCATCAAAAACAAAAACCAAAGAAAATTCAAAATCGCTCCAAATAAAGGATACCAAAGCAGTTCAAAGACGAGATTAACAAAAAATATATGGAAGGCCCCATAATTTCGAAGATATTAATGGGAGGTGTTGAGGCCTCAACAATTGGTGACAAATGGGGATGAAGCAATTGTCTTTGGTTTATAAATAGTAGGGTTTAAATTTACTAAAAAGCCGAAAAGATAAGTTTTGCACAATCCTCAGACATGACACCGTTATGTTTGGGTCCCACATAAAATAGATCAAGCAACATGAATTCTAAAATATAAGTAGTTGACATCAACTCAGCCTAAAATCTATGAATCCAAAAATAGGGAAATATTTTATTTTACGCTTTTCTCATACTATTGGATAGAAAAATGTAGGGCCAAGGAGTTTTAAGATTAGTATACATCTATTCAATATAAAGTTACCTCTTTTTGCTAACATTGCTTTGTTGCCCACAACTTCCATAACCATGACAAAGATGTCTCGACACCATACAAACATGAATCTATTGCCAACCGGTGTCCATAGACTTGATAGGTTTACTTATAATTCCCACAACTTTTGGTGTTTTCAACCCTCTTATGTGCCACCCTTTTGAATTTGTTATTTGGAGAATTGCATTTGGGAATTGGGTGAAGAGAGCAAGGTGGTATGAGAGGTGTTTCTATTTAGAGAAAATATATATTATACTTTTTAAATATAACTCCATGAGCATTCCCTAAATTTACCAATGTAGAGTTTGTTAAAATGTGGAGGGAAAAGGGATGGATTTAGGGAACATATTAGAGTGGATTCCTTCCTTTAAAATATGAACCATACTGCTTGAAACGAATCTATTTGTTCCTGTAAATACTTTAGGTCAATGTAGGGGAAATGAAACTTCATAAGTATGATCATCTGGATAAAATAAAAACAACTTCAATGATAGAGTATAGATTACCCATAGCCGCCATTTGTTGTTGCATAAGGAAATATTCCCCCATATAGATTTCACAAATATCAAAAAATTCAATCGAAATCAAAAAGTGTGAAATCAAACGATGACAAAGAGTGCAAACATAAGAATATGTTAATGTTGCAAAAACCAAAACTAAAGTAAGAATAATGAAAATTTTCAAACTACCTAGGAAAGGAAGAAAACAAAATTGAAAGTAACCCGAAACTCCAAATAAGAACAAATAAGAAATGAGGTCTCAACATAAACAGAAAGAATACCAGGTTAATGTGTGCATTCTTGTTTAAGTTGAGTTATTAGTTATGTCTCATAAAGTTGTAATCAATTAAGAACAAATAAGAAATGAGGTCTCAACATAAACAGAAAGAATACCAGGTTAATGTGCGCATTCTTATTTAAGTTGAGTTATTAGTTATGTCTCATAAAGTTGTAATCAATTAGGATTTTTATTGAAAAGTAAATCTTAAATCTAAGGAGCGATTATGAGTAAAAAATGAAATCATATCAAGATGTCGTTTGCCTTGCAAATATTGTTATAACCCTATTTGCCACTCCACTATAGTGAGAGAAACCTAAGTTCAACTTACTACAATTGCTAGCTAGAATGCATCACGTTTTCACCTCTACATTTACTTATGTGAGGGTTATTCCATGTTAAAAGGGTGAAATTACATAATTGAGAAATTTCTCATAGTTATTTTGCCAAAATATTATAATTATGAGATAATAATTATTTCATAATTGACAACAATTGAGAAAAAACACATAATTGAGAGAAATGTTTCTACAGGCTTACTTTCCCAAGGAGGTCAACTTGCCCCACTTGTCTAACAGTTGGATAGGGGTCTATTATTGTAGAATATTCTTCAATAATTTTTCACCCTAAGCGTCTACATTCATCGTCATGGGCTTTCCTCTACATTTATATATACTAGTCTATTCACTAGGGTCAAGCTAGTCAGGATTAGAGAGTTAGAACTCTTGAGCTATAGTGAGTTATCTTAGATATCCTTTCTAGGGTTATTCTTATTATTTTATACCAACAAGGAGTATTTTTGTTCTCATTGGTCATTTTTTCTAGAAGGAGGGGGAGACTTTGTTGGAATTCGGAGATGAGAATATGGATGGTATACTTCATGTATTGTTGTCATTTTGATATTAATGAATGATTTAATTCCTTCCCTTCATATTATGTTGGTTTTTATTGTGGCAATTTTGGCACAACCACTAGAAGATATTTCCTCGTAGTCTTGGCCCTTACAGGACCACTAGATCATAAAGAGTATGCCAATGAAAACAACAATCTAATTCCAATGAAAAACATAATTAGATCTATAGATCTACAAGTAAACACCCAAACCTAGGGTTTATTTTAAGTATATGCCCTGCCTCCTCATAGGTCGTGGGAGGGTGTTGAGCTTGCATCAAAGAGATCATGCTCCAAATTATGAGATCCTGCTCCCTATATTCACTTTATTCCCTACACACATTCATAGAGAAATAAGACAACAACAACTTCTGCAAAAGATCGATTAACTAAAAAAATCAACATAATAGATAATATATCTGATATACAAATATAAAGGAAAGGAATTAAATCATTCATTAATAACAAAAAGACAATAGTACATGAAGTATACCATCTAGATTCTCATCTATGAATTCCAACAGTCTCCCCCTATTTCCGAAGAAAAAGACCAATGAGAAGAGAAACACTCCTTGTTGGTATAAAAGAAGAAGAATTACCCTAGCAAGGAGATATAAGATAAATCACTATAGCTCCAAAGTTCTGACTCTCTAATCCTAACTAGCATGACCCTATAGAATAGACCAATATATATAGATGTAGAGGCAAGCCCATGGGCATGAATGTAGATGCTTAGGGTGATAAAGTGTTAAGGAATCTTATGAAATAATAGACCCCTATCCAACTCATACACAAGTGGGTCAAGTTGGTCTCCTTGGGAAAGTAAGGCTCTCGAAACCATTTTCTCCATTATGAGTTTTTTCTTAATTGTTGTCAATTATGAAATAATTAATATCTCATAATTATAATATTTTGGCAAAATAATGATGAGAAATGGCTCAATTATGTAATTTCACCCTTTTAACATGGAAGAACCCCCACATAAGTAATTGTAGAGGTGGAAGGAGATGCATTCTAGCCAGTAACTGAGGCAAGTTGAACTTAGGTTTCCCTAACTATAATGGAGTGACAAATAAGGTTATAACAGATCTAGATATATTTCTACTATTGTTATTAGTTGTCAAAAACATAAAGATCTGAATCTACTTGTGTTGGTTTGTATTAAATACTTCATTTGCTACTACTCTAGGGTTTTCCTTGGAGATTTGTAGTGTTTCAATTAAGGCCATTTTCCTTAAATGTGTATCCAATCTTCTGATATTTCTATAGTTGGTTCAACAAAAACCAAGATTTTCTCTTGATTTTGATATCAAAACCAGATTTGGCTTCATTTTCCTTTGTCACTTTTGATTGAGTGATCCTATTTGGTCTTGTATCCATGTCTTTATTCACAAGAGGTGGTTTCCTTGTTTGTGGTTGTGATGGTTGTCACTTGAAAAGTTTGTTTGGGGTGTCTTATCTATTCATTATTTCAAATTCAATTTTCCTTGCTCCCACTTAATCTTTTCTAGTCCTTCATATTTCTAGGATTTGGTTTTTTCGTGTGGTAAATTGCCTCTCATTGAGACATTGTGTTACAACCTAGCTTGTTTGCATTGCCTTCTTTTCCTTTTTGGCTTTCTTATTTAACATTTGAGAGTGTTTGTTTGCCTTTCATTCTATTTTTATATATTTTTTTAGTGCTTTGCGTTCTAGCTTGGGGATTTTGTGGCCTCTTTTTGGATTTTTGTCTATTGGTTTATCTCTTTTATCATAATTTTTATAAATTTGGGGTTTTCATTTTAGGATCAGTGAGATGTGAATTTTGTAGACATTTGTTTTCTTTTGAAAATTGAAAGACTCTTACCCTACTTTAGTTATCTTTCATTTGGAAAGAAATTTTTTCATATAATTGCATGAGGGTGATACTAACAAGATCCTCTCACATCATTTGTGTTTCACACCTCTACCTAATTAAGTAAACAACAACCCTTAAAATGAATTCTCTAATAAAATTTACTAGACTTGTCTTTTATTTTTGCTGGTAGTACACTAACATCAGTGTAGGCTAGGGTTTTGGAGCTCGGTGTGTGAGTAAACTTCTCCAATATTGTAAAACCAACTTAGTAGCCTACGACAGGGAGTGAAAATTCCTCCATAATCCCATGGTCAAAACTGGAGTGCGACAGAAACCTATTTGAGTGAGGGTTAGGCTAAGGTCACATTGCAAGAGGTTCTCCTCAAGGCTACCCAACTCATGGCAGGGAATTCCATGTTAGTGGTTGACCTCCCAGAAGCCCAAGATTTATCTGCCCCAATGGGACGAAGGTACTTTAGTGGCCATTCCTAGGGAAAACACCCTATAGGTGGTCGTTGTGGGAAACAATAGTCCCTCTACCTTCCCTTCCCTTACGCAACTTTGTTTGATGAGCTCGAACCCCACAAGTAAGAACCTTTTGGAAGGCCATCTTAAACATAGCACTAGGATTGGTTTACATGTGACTACCTTTTAGGGATTTTCTAATGTTTGTTGTTTGGTCTAAGTTAGTATTTTGGCCTTAGGGGTGTCTGTACTAACTTGATTTGATTTCAAAATATTTATTCAACCGGTTGAACCTAATCACCAGTTTCCCTCACTATAATGGAGTGGAAATAAGGTTATAACAGATCTAGATCTATTTTTACTATTGTTATTAGTTGTCAAAAACATCAAGATCTGAATCTACTTGTGTTGGTTTGTATTGGATACTTCATTTTCTACTACTCTAGGGTTTTCCTTGGATATTTGTAGTGTTTTGGTTAAGGACATTTTCCTTAAATTTGTATCCAATCTTCTGATATTTCTATAGTTGGCTCAACAAAAACCAAGATTTTCGCTTGATTTTGATATCAAAACTAGACTTGGCTTCATTTTCCTTTGTCACTTTTGAGTGAGTGATCCTATTTGGTCTTGTATCCTTGTCTTTGTTCACAAGAGGTGGTTTCCTTGTTTGTGGTTGTGATAGTTCTCACTTGAAAAGTTTATTTGGGTGTGTCTTATATATTCATTATTTTAGATTCATTTTTCCTTACTCCCACTTAATCTTTTCTAGTCCTTCCTGTTTCTAGGATTTGGTTTTTCCGTGTAGGAAATTGCCTCTGATTGAGACATTGTGCTACAACCCTAGCTTGTTTGCATTGCATTTTTTTTTTTCCTTTTTGGCTTTCTTATTTATCATTTGAGAGTGTTTATTTGGCTTTCATTCTAATGTTTGATACTTTTTTAGTGCACTGTGTTCTAGCTTGGGGATTTTTTAGCCTCTTTTTGGATTTTTGTCTCTTCGTTTGTCTTTTGGATCATAATTTCTATAAATTTGGGGCCTTCATTTAGGATTAGTGAGATGTGAATTTGGTAGACATTTGTTTTCTTTTGAAAATTGAAAGACTCTTACCCTGCTTGAGTTAGCTTTCATCGAATTGAAAAGAGAATTTTTCATATAATGGCATGAGGTTGTTATTAACAAGAGTTTATCACATCATTTGTGCTTCACACCTCTATCCAATTGAGTAAACAACAACCCCTAAAATGAACACTCTAATAAAATTTACTAGACTTGTCTTTTATTTTTTCTGGTAGTGCACTAACATCAGTGTAGGCTAGGGTTTTGGAGCTGCGTGTGTGAGTAAACTTTTCCAATATTGTAAAACCAACTTAATAGCCTACGACAGGGAGTGCAAAATCCTCCATAATCCTATGGTCAAAACTGGAGTGCAGAAAAAACTTGTTTAAGTGGGGCTTAGTCTAAGGTCACATTGCAAGCAATTCTCCTCGAGGATACCCAACTCACGGCAGGGAATCCCATGTTGGTGGCTGACTTCCCAAAAGCCCAAGATTTGTCCGTCCCCATGGGGTGGACGTACTTTAGTGGCCATTCCTAGGGAAAGTTCGAACCCCACAAGTAAGAAGCCTTTTGGAAGGCCATCTGAAACATAGCACTAGGATTGGTTTACGTGTGACTAACTTTTAGGGACTTTAAAATGTGTGTTGTTTGGTTCGACTTAGTATTTTGGCCTTAGGGGTGTTTGTACTAACTTGACTTGATTTAAACATATTTATCCAACCAGTTGAACCCAGTCACTGGTTTCCCTCACTATAATGGAGTGGAAAATAAGGTTATAACAAATCTAGATCTATTTCTACTGTTATTATTAGTTTCCAAAAACATCAAGATCTGAATCTACTTATGTTGGTTTGTATTGGATACTTCATTTGCTACTACTCTAGGGTTTTCCTTGGAGATTTGTAGTGTTTTGGTTAAGGCCATTTTCCTTAAATTTGTATCCAATCTTCTGATATTTCTATAGTTGGTTCAACAGAAACCAAGATTTTCTCTTGATTTTGATATCAAAACCAGATTTGGCTTCATTTTCCTTTGTCACTTTTGATTGAGTGATCCTATTTGGTCATGTATCCTTGTCTTTATTCACAAGAGGTCGTTTCCTTGTTTTTGGTTGTGAATGTTGTCACTTGAAAAGTCTACTTGGGGGTGTCTTATCTATTCCTTATTTCAAATTCATTTTTCCTTGCTCCCACTTATTCTTTTCTAGTCCTTCCTGTTTCTAGGATTTGGTTTTTCCGTGTAGGAAATTGCCTCTCATTGAGACATTGTGTTACAACCCTAGCTTGTTTGCATTGATTTTTTTTTTTTTTTTCCTTTTTGGCTTTCTTATTTATCATTTGAGAGCATTTGTTTGGCTTCCATTCTAATTTTTTTATATTTTTTTAGTGCTTTGCATTCTAGCTTGGGGATTTTTTGGCCTCTTTTTGGAATTTTGTCTCTTGGTTTGTCTTTTTGATCATAATTTTTATAAATTTGGGGTTTTCATTTTAGGATCTCTGAGATGTGAATTTGGTAGACATCTGTTTTCTTTTGAAAATTGAAAGACTCTTTCCCTACTTTAGTTATCTTTTGTCGAATTGGAAAGAAAATTTTGCATATAATTGCATGAGGGTGTTGCTAACAAGATTCTATCACATCATTTTTGTTTCACACCTCTACCCAATTGAGTAAACAACAACCCCTAAAATGAATGCTCTAATAAAATTTACTAGACTTGTCTTTTATTTTTGCTGGTAGTACACTAACATCAGTGTAGGCTAGGGTTTTTGGGATGGGTGTGTGAGTAAACTTCTCCAATATTGTAAAATCAACTTATTAGCCTACGACAAGGAGTGAAAAAACATCCATAATCCCATGGTAAAAAATGGAGTGCGATAGAAACCTATTTGAGTGGGGGTTAGGCTAAGGTCACATTGCAAGAGGTTCTCGTCGAGGCTACCCAACTCATGGCAGGGAATCCCATGTTGGTGGTTGACCTCCCAGAAGTCCAAGATTTGTCTACCCCAATGGGACGGAGGTACTTTAGTGGCGATTCCTAGGGAAAACACCCTATAGGTGGTGGTTGTGGGAAACAATAGTCCCTCTACCTTCCCTTCCCTTACACAACTCTCTTTGATGAGATCAAACCCCACAAGTAAGAAGCCTTTTGGAAGGCCATCTGAAACATAGCACTAGGATTGGTTTACGTGTGACTACCTTTTAGGGATTTTCTAATGTTTGTTGTTTGGTCTAAGTCAGTATTTTGGCCTTGGGTGTCTGCACTAACTTGATTTGAATTCAACATATTTATTCAACCGGTTGAACCCAATAACTAGTTTCCCTCACTATAATGGAGTGAAAAATAAGGTTATAACAGATCTAGATCTATTTCTACTATTCTTATTAGTTGTCAAAAACATCAAGATCTAAATCTACTTGTGTTGGTTTGTATTGGATACTTCATTTACTACTACTCTAGGGTTTTCCTTGGATATTTCTAGTGTTTTGGTTGAGGACATTTTCCTTAAATTCGTATCCAATCTTTTAATATGTCTATAGTTGGATCAACAACAACTGAGATTTTCACTTGATTTTGATATCAAAACCAGATTTGGCTTCATTTTCCTTTGTGATCCTATTTGGTCTTGTACCCTTGTCTTTGTTCACAAGAGGTGGTTTCCTTATTTATGGTTGTGATGGTTGTCACTTGAAAATTTTATTTGGGTGTGTCTTATCTATTCATTATTTCAGATTCATTTTTCCTTGTTCCCACTTAATCTTTTCTAGTCCTTCCTGTTTCTAGGATTTGGTTTTTTCATGTAGGAAATTGCCTCTGATTGAGACATTGTGCTACAACCCTAGCTTGTTTGCATTGCACCTTTTTTTTCCTTTTTGGCTTTCTTATTTATCATTTGAGAGTGTTTATTTGGTTTTCATTCTAATGTTTGATACTTTTTTAGTGCATTGTGTTCTAGCTTGGGGATTTTTTGGCCTCTTTTTGGATTTTTGTCTTTTGGCTTGTCTTTCGGATCATAATTTCTATAAATTCGGGGTCTTCATTTTAGGGTCAATGAGATGTGAATTTGGTAGACATTTTTTTTCTTTTGAAAATTGAAAGACTCTTACCCTACTTGAGTTAGCTTTCATCGAATTGAAAAGAGAATTTTGCATACAATTGCATAAGGTTGTTATTAACAAGAGTTTGTCACATCATTTGTGTTGCACGCCTCTACCCAATTGAGTAAACAACAACCCCTAAAATGAATGCTCTAATAAAATTTACTAGACTTGTCTTTTATTTTTTCTAGTAGTACACTAACATCAGTGTAGGCTAGGGTTCTGGAGCTGGGTGTGTGAGTAAATTTTTCCAATATTGTAAAACCAACTTAATAGCCTACGATAGGGAGTGAAAAATCCTCCATAATCCCATGGTCAAAGTTGGAGTGTTGAAAAAACCTATTTGAGTGGGGCTTAGACTAAGGTCACATTGCAAGCGGTTCTCCTCGAGGATACCCAACTCATGGCATGGAATCCCATGTTGGTGGTTGACTTCCCAAAAGCCCAAGATTTGTTTGTCCCCATGGGATGGAGGTACTTTAGTGGCCATTCCTAGGGAAAATACCCTATAGCTGGTGGTTGTGGGAAACAACAATCCCTCTATCTTCCCTTCCCTTGCACAACTCTGTTTGTGGAGCTCGAACCCCACAAGTAAGAAACCTTTTGGAAGGCCATCTGAAACATAGCACTAGGATTGGTTTATGTGTGACTAACTTTTAGGGATTTTCTAATGTGTGTTGTTTGGTTTGAGTCAGTATTTTGGCCTTAGGGGTGTCTGTACTAACTTGATTTGATTTAAACATATTTATTCAACTAGCTAAACCCAGTCACTGGTTTCCCTCACTATAATGGAGTGGAAAATAAGGTTATAGCATATCTAGATCTATTTCCATTGTTGTTATTAGTTTTAAAAAACATCAAGATCTGAATCTACTTGTGTTGGTTTGTATTGGATACTTAATTTTCTACTACTCTAGGGTTTTCCTTGGAGATTTGTAGTGTTTTGGTTCATGCCATTTTCCTTAAATTTGTATCCAATCTTCTGATATTTCTATAGTTGGTTCAACAAAAACCAAGATTTTCTCTTTATTTTGATATCAAAACTAGATTTGGCTTCATTTTCCTTTGTCACTTTTGATTGAGTGATCCTATTTGGTCTTGTATCCTTGTCTTTATTCACAAGAGGTGGTTTCCTTGTTTGTGGTTATGATGGTTGTCACTTGAAAAGTTTGTTTTGGGGTGTCTTATCTATTCATTATTTCAAATTCATTTTTCCTTCCTTCCACTTAATCTTTTCTAGTCCTGCCTGTTTCTAGGATTTGGTTTTTCCATGTTGGAAATTGCCTCTCATTGAGACATTGTGTTACAACCCTAGCTTGTTTGCATTGCCTTTTTTTTTTCCTTTTTGGCTTTCTTATTTATCATTTGAGAGCATTTGTTTGGCTTTCATTCTAATTTTTTATATTTTTTTAGTGCTTTGTGTTCTAGCTTGGGGATTTTTTGGCCTCTTTTTGGATTTTTGTCTCTTGGTTTGTCTTTTTGATCATAATTTTTATAAATTTGGGGTTTTCATTTTAGGATCAGTGACATGTGAATTTGATAGAAATTTGTTTTCTTTTGAAAATTGAAAGACTCTTACCCTAATTTAGTTATCTTTCATCGAATTGGAAAGAAAATTTTGCATATAATTGCATGAGGGTGTTACTAACAAGATTTTGTCACATCATTTGTGTTTCACACCTTACCCAATTAAGTGAACAACAACCCCTAAAATGAATGCTCTAATAAAATTTACTAGACTTGTTTTTTATTTTTGCTGGTATCACGCTAACATCAGTGTCGGCTAGGGTTTTGGAGTTGGGTGTGTGAGTAAACTTCTCCAATATTGTAAAACCAACTTAGTAGCCTATGACAGGGAGTGAAAAATCCTCCATAATCCCATGGTAAAAAATGGAGTGCGACAGAAACCTATTGGAGTGGGGGTTAGGCTAAGGTCACATTGCAAGAGGTTCTCCTCGAGGCTACCCAACTCATGGCAAGGAATCCCATGTTGGTGGTTGACCTCCCAGAAGCCCAAGATTTGTTTGCCCCAATGGGACGGAGGTACTTTATTGGCCATTCCTAGGGAAAACACCTTATAGGTGGTGGTTGTGGGAAACAATAATCCCTCTACCTTCCCTTCCCTTGCGCAACTCTGTTTGATGAGCTCGAACCCCATACATAAGAAGCCTTTTGGAAGTCCATCTGAAACATAACACTAGTATTGGTTTACATGTGACTACCTTTTAGGGATTTTCTAATGTTTGTTGTTTGGTCCAAGTCAGTATTTTGGCCTTAGGGGTGTCTGTACTAACTTGATTTGATTTCAACATATTTATTCAACCATTTGAACCCAATCACCAATTTCCCTCACTATAATGGAGTGGAAAATAAGGTTATAACAGATCTAGATCTATTTCTACTATTGTTATTAGTTGTCAAAAACATCAAGATCTGAATCTACTTGTGTTGGTTTGTATTGGATACTTCATTTTCTACTACTCTAGGGTTTTCCTTGGATATTTGTAGTGTTTTGGTTGAGGACATTTTCCTTAAATTTGTATCCAATCTTATGATATTTCTATAGTTGGCTCAACAACAACCAATATTTTCTCTTGATTTTGATATCAAAATCAGATTTGGCTTCATTTTCCTTTTTCACTTTTGATTGAGTGATCCTATTTGTTCTTGTATCCTTGTCTTTTTTCACAAGAGGTGGTTTCCTTGTTTGCGGTTGTGATGGTTGTCACTTGAAAATTTTATTTGGGTGTGTCCTATCTATTCATTATTTTATATTCATTTTTACTTGCTCCCACTTAATCTTTTCTAGTCCTTTTCGTTTCTAGGATTTGGTTTTTTCGTGTAGGAAACTACCTCTGATTGAGATATTATGCTACAACCCTAGCTTGTTTGCATTTCCTTTTTTTTTCCTTTTTGGCTTTATTATTTATCATTTGAGAGTGTTTATTTGGCTTTCATTCTAATTTTTGATACTTTTTTAGTGAACTGTGTTCTAGCTTGGGGATTTTTTGGCCTCTTTTTGGTTTTTTGTCTCTTGGTTTGTCTTTTGGGTCATAATTTCTATAAATTTGGGGTATTCATTTTAGGATCAATGAGATGTGAATTTGGTAGACATTTGTTTTCTTTTGAAAATTGAAAGACTCTTACCCTACTTGAGTTAGCTTTCATCAAATTGAAAAGAGAATTTTTCGTATAATTGCATGAGGTTGTTACTGACAAGAGTTTGTCACATCATTTGTGCTTCATGCCTCTACCCAATTGAGTAAACAACAACCCCTAAAATGAATGCTCTAATGAAATTTACTAGACTTGTCTTTTATTTTTTTTGGTAGTACACTAACATTAGTGTAGGCTAGGGTTTTGGAGCTGGGTGTGTGAGTAAACTTTTCCAATATTGTAAAACCAACTTAATAGCCTACGACAGGGAGTCAAAAATCCTCCATAATCCCATGGTCAAAACTGGAGTGCAGAAAAAGCCTGTTTGAGTGGGGCTTAGTCTAAGGTCACATTGCAAGCAAATCTCCTTGAGGATACCAACTCATGGCAAGGAATCCCATGTTGGTGGCTGGCATCTCAAAAGCCCAAGATTTTTCTGTCCCCATGGGATGGAGGTACTTTAGTGGCCATTCCTAGGGAAAACACCCTATAGCTGGTGGTTGTGGGAAACAACAATCCCTCTACCTTCCCTTCCCTTACTCAACTCTGTTTGTGGAGCTCGAACCCCACAAGTAAGAAGCCTTTTGGAAGGCCATCTGAAACATAGCACTAGGATTGGTTTATGTGTGACTAACTTTTAGGGATTTTCTAATGTGTGTTGTTTTGTTTGAGTCAGTATTTTGGCCTTAGGAGTGTCTGTACTAACTTGATTTGATTTAAACATATTTATTCAACCAACTGAACCCAGTCACTAGTTTCCCGGACTATAATGGAGTGGAAAATAAGGTTATAATAGATCTAGATCCATTTCTATTGTTGTTACTAGTTTTCAAAAACATCAATATCTGAATTTACTTGTGTTGGTTTGTATTGGATACTTAATTTGCTACTACTCTAGGGTTTTCCTTGGAGATTTGTAGTGTTTTGTTTGAGGCCATTTTCCTTAAATTTGTATCCAATCTTTTGATATTTCTATAGTTGGTTCAACAACAACCAAGATTTTCTCTTGATTTTGATATCAAAACCAGATTTGGCTTCATTTTCCTGTGTCACTTTTGATTGAGTGATCCTATTTGGTCTTGTATCCTTGTCTTTGTTCACAAGAGGTGGTTTCCTCTTTTGTGGTTGTGATGGTTGTCACTTGAAAATTTTATTTGGGTGTGTCTTATTTGTTCATTATTTTAGATTCATTTTTCCTTGCTCCCACTTAATCTTTTCTAGTCGTTCCTATTTCCAGGATTTGGTTTTTCTATGTAAGAAATTTCCTCTGATTGAGACATTGTGCTACAGCCCTAGCTTGTTTGCATTTCCTTTTTTTTCCTCTTTGGCTTTCTTATTTATCGCTTGAGAGTGTTTGTTTGGCTTTCATTCTAATTTTTGATATTTTTTTAGTGCTCTGCATTCTAGCGGGGGCTTTCTTTGCCTCTTTCTGCATTTTTGTCTCTCGGTTTGTCTTTTGGATCATAATTTTTATAAATTTGGGGTTTTCATTTTAGGATCAGTGAGATGTGAATTTGGTAGACATTTTGTTGTGGGGTTTTCTTCTAAAATATGTACAAAAATAACCGACTTAAGATTGTGTATGACAAACAATCTTAACAATATAAATGGTTGCTAAACATTATAGATCTACATCAACTGATAGAAACAAAACCTGCCAAAGTCTGGATCTATGCCACAATCATAGTTAAACAGAAAAAAGAAAGAGTAATAACTCCAATCCTCCAATGGAAACCATATATGTAAAGAATAATTTTATCATAGCACCTGTGAAGGGAACACATAGATGTTACCACTCCCTCTCTATGGGATGGGTTCTTGAATATCCTCAAACATCTTTATCTTGTGTAGAGTCTCTCTCCTCTATAATGTATAAACCCAACAAAAAGATGGTGTGCAACAATGAAAATAATTAGAGTGGCAATAGTGAGTGCAACAATGAAAATAATCAAAAGTGAATAATGAATGGAAAAACCTTCTATTTATAACAAAATATTGAGTTATCCTCAAATAATGAGTAATAATAAAATATTATTGATCCCATTCTTGGAATAATCACCTGGAATATTTTATTATATTTTTTTAGGCGTGAAAATTTATTTAAACTTTTATTTAGAAATAATAAATAAATAAATTATTTATTTATCATCTCAAGGAATTAGTTAAGGAATAATAAACAAATAAGGATTTATTTATTATTCCTAAGAGATTTAGTCAAATTTGACAAAGAATAATAATTAATTACTGATTAGTTAATTATTCTTAGAGAAAAATAAAATAATTAGTGATTTATCTGTTTATTTTTCATGATTGGGTCAAATATGACAAGGAATAATAATTGAACAATGGCTTAATTTATTATTCCTAGAAGAAAAACAAATAAATAGTGATTTATTTAATTGTTCTTCATTGGTTTAACTATAAATTACTTAACAAAGGTGGTCTATTAAGTAATTTCTCACAGTGAAAGAAATTTTACTATTGTAAAATTGGCTTTACATGGTGTACTTCGATCCATCTAGTAAATTAGGCTAGATGGTGAATTTTTTGGTAATAACATATTGCTCCCCAACGTATGAGTGTTAGGAGAAAAATGTATGACCGAAGTACATTGTAAAGACACAATCACTAGACAACACAAGGGAGTTACAGAGAGAGAGAGAGAGAGAGAGAGAGAGAGAGAGAGAGAGAGAGAGAGAAAGAGAGAGACTAATAAAGTTGAATTGAAAGAGGATAGGGACATAGGGGGCGAGGCTAATGCAAGCCTCCTTTATGTTGTAGTACTGGACATCATTGAGGTGGGGGAGGCATACCCATACCCACTGAGATAACATAGTACAAAAAGAATGGTTCGCCTAGAAATATAAAATTGAGCAATGAAGTACGTGTTGAATGGTACATGACATGTTGGCATAACAGAGCCAGAAAATAATACAATGTGTCCCATATACATAATGCACCTGGAAAAACATGAGCCACGACTCAATACAATAATATCTGAGTACATGAGATAAAAATCCCCTTACCACAAAAAATGGGTGGGAGGGAGGGTAGAAAAACCGAATAATCCCTGTTGAACAAGGAAGGGCTCTGCAAAACTGAATGGATCATCTGGAGGAGACATGCATGCTATGAATACTGCGACCGATAGGAACCAAACCCATCAACTCTATGGAACTTCATCTAAGGTTGTACATAGAAAGTATGCATCTGAGCATTGTGGGGGCTACTTGAAGGGCCATCCCCTCATGAGGTCTGAAACATCTCACACACACCCGAGAATCACTGGTACAATCTACTGCATCACAGGACCATCAAGTGTATGGATCATGAACATGAAAGGACCAAGTCAAAGGGAAGTAATGAGACCCTCTACTTGATCCAAGGTGACGAACAAGAATGGAAGCTGGAACCAAGATACACCATCCTCTAGGCCATTCTTTTAGAATAAATGAGCCGATGTCGACAGAATATGGCCCGTGATAGATGTGGAAATGAGGATCCTCAACTAAAGCACGAGGGAAAATAGTAATGTGAATGATGGAATAACACTAGGGATAATGGGGAAAAGTGGGACTAAGGGACAAACAGATGACTACCCTTGTCAGAGCATAAAGTGCATGGTTGACTTGGCAGCAACTAACTCAACTTTGGAGGGGATGGGGACAGTATGACTAGAGGCCAATATGGGCAACATAGGATGAACAGTATGAAAATATGGATGGAATACTATGACATGATATAATGGGACATGAAATGGACTCCAAAAATTCAAGGGTGACTCATCGTAGATGCTCTTAACAAGGGTGACTCGATGACACTGCCACACAGACTAGGCCCGGTGGGGACCATGAAAACATGAGTGAATTATCATTACTCAAGATGAAATTTGATATATGGTATGACAAGTATTAAGAGGAGGTGGAACTAAAAGTACAAGTGTCACTTTATGATGAAATTCGATTTTGAGAGGCGATGAAGTGAACTTTCATAGAAAAATGGTTTCTTGGTGAAGTGTCCAATCATCACAAACTATGGAAGACCCATTATAGAGCTCAGTTAGATATTTCCAACGTTAATGACGGTTTGTCAAACTGAGCTACGGTCTAGTTGCAATGGGTGATAGAAAATTTGGGGATTTTTCTATGAAAGTACGTTTTCCCTCTAATTTGGATTCATTTACTAAGTGAGATGTGGTGAATTTGGAGAAGAGAAAAAGGCCCTAAACCTTGTGGAGATTGTACTAGATAAACCGACTATCAAAATTAGGATCTATGACTTTTAGGTAGGTGGCCTTACTCATCTCTTCAATTTCAATGGTTTATTTCCTAATTTTTGGCACTTAAAAGCTCCCTGAGAGACCCTTGCTCTTTCTCATGGTCGCATCACACTTATTGGACCAAAAAGTGCAATCAAGCTCACAGGAAACAACTAGAAACCTACGAACTCACACTTTTTCAGCTGAAAACTGCAAGCTGGGGCTAGAGAGAGGGTTGGTCTGTTAGCCTGGTGGGGGCTATAGGTTGATTAGCGTAGACCATTGTTTTCTTCTCTGAACTGACAAGACATGTAGTGTGTTGTAGGCATGGCAGAGCTAAAAATCAACTGGTGTGAATGAGACTTGGATACTCTTTGATCCGAGATCTAGGGGGATCAGGTGGTTCGAGGGGCATTGGCTCGTTATGGGGTTCTCAAGTTGGTAGAGAACCCACTGATGAGGGTAGGTGATCCCTTGCTATCGATAATTGTGAGATATTGGGATCTAGACTAGGAGGTATTTGTTGTGTAGGGGGCACAAGATCTTTCTCTCATTACTAGACATTTACTTCTTGACCGGACTGCCTCCCCTCGGAGTGGTGGGGGATATTCATCTTGTGTTACCTCGTGGAAGGAACATTACTGAGTTTGTGAAGCACCATTGTTGATGAAGTGTTCATGTCAAGGGCATGACTATCCCTCTTGTTGATCTAGAGAGGCTAGAGACATAGGTTGTTGTTGCAACTGTGCTACGAGTCTTGGGCAGCCAAGCCTTTCACCACATCACTAGTGGGCAAATGATGTTAATTGAGACTTTTTTGGTTGGGACCTACTATGGGTGGGACCAGATGATGCTATCATTGGTGAAATGACAGTTGAGTCTTTGTAAGAGGTAGGTGATCCATGATTGCGCTTTTGGTACAGTACTGTGTGCATTCTTGTTTAAGAAGATACCCATGATCCATCCTCATGTACGGATATGAGATAGGGGCCCACAAGAGCCCATGATGTGCCACTGGGGGAAGCTACTGCGGAGAGGAGGAGGGGGAGTTGAACCGGTGTTCCGACCCAATTTTTTTGTACATTGGGATCAAATGCCCCTTTACATTGATGATTACCCTTATAGTGGGATGAACTATCAAGGGGATCCAAACTTTCCACTTTCGCCTGGGTGAGCATGGAGACCAGATGGTAAGTATTAAGTTTCTATGTTTTCTGGTGCATTTTATATTTCTATCACATGTATATGGTACTGAGTGTGAAACATGTTGTATTCAGACATAGCACCGGTAAATCTAGCAAGATATGCAGGTCGAGTTGTAGTGCCAGGGGCTGCAGATCTGGGGACATCATCGTCACAGCGGGGTCCAAAGGATACTAAGTTACTTGTTGATTTGCATTGTAGGTTTGATGTACTATTGACCAGGGTTTCATAGCACGGATGGCATGACTTATAGGTTTGGTACACAGATGAGTGCACCAGTCTTCCTTCAGAGTGGTGAGGTACCGTGTGGCATGTGGCGATGGCTGGTCCAGCAGTATGTGATCTACGTGTAGGTGGAGCAGAGCCTTTGGTGCGAGATCCATCGAAAAGTGACTAGACACACGGACATGTGGGTCCCATTGATTGTGATTTATTTAACATGTTGTGGGCATGTCGCATGTATTTAGATCTATGGATCCAAACACTTTTATGATACATAATATTATTATGCATTTTATATGACAATGATGGTTTGCCATTTTTTGTTTATGGTTATCTTTTGTGGTATACATGCGATAAATGCCAATTTGAAATGTTTTTTGCAATGGTATCTACATAGTGATTTTGGGCTCTAGACACATGACTGAATGTAATGGTTTCAAATTCACATACCAATAGCTTAACTCGTAGATATTTTGTAAATAGGACTTGGTTATGCACACGGTACACACTATTCAATTGCATGACAAGTAGAAAGGAATCTAAACAAACATGAAGATGAAGGATGCAATGAACGAGGGAATCGACTAACAAACCTATCATTGCATCATATTCAGCTTGATTATTGGTGGCAGATCCAATACACACACCATTTGAAAGGACTAACATATGCAAGGGGGTAAAAATGGCCTAGGCTACCGAGGCTATATTCTAGGAGAAGCGACTCGCACCGTCGGCATGACCGATGTATGGTGTGGATGATGGATCCATCTAAAAGGTGCAAAAGACAATGGATGAGATGATGTAATCTACCTAACTTTATGGTAGAAATAAAGACACAAAAATGAAAGGGATGTGCTATGAGCATAATTTCTTAAGGTAGAGCACATTGGGAGAATTAGGAAGGAAATGGAATTCAAAATCCTCTTAAGAAATGCCCCCTTGCTTAGGTGTAGTGGTAATTAGGGGTAGGAATAGCTTCCATGGTGTCCTCATTAGGTTGGGAGATGGGTGGACAGGAGTAAGAATGACCACATGATACGGCGACGTTACCTGGTGCGTCAACCTGAGAAATAAGGTTCACATATGCATCATCTTGAATGGTAGATGACGGTCTAGTAGATGGAGGATCTATAGATGTTGAGACCTGGGATTTTGTCGAAAAAGGTTCAATAGAAGCGTGCACAAAAACCTCATAAATGTTTGCCTGCGAGGGACTCAAGGATGATGATAGGTAAAGGATGGGGCCTATGGTGTCTATCAACTCAACATCGGGGGGAGGGATTAGAATAATGGGGCCAGAGTCTCCTTGTTCTCGTTGACTATTGGTACCAGAATCCACATGTAGAGGAGTAGATGACCCACTACGAGTGGCCTCATATTCATGAATTTCCCCAAGGTAATCGTGAAATTCATCGAGATGAGGGCAATAATGGGAATAGTGACCATGATGATCACACAAGGCATAAGGGTGGTTTGTGCGCAACGTTTTGAGTTTCTCAGGTGGGACTGGTATGTTAACATGTACATCCGAGATATTTGACTCACAGAACACTTCATGAACCAAAGGTTTAAGTTGGGGAAGTTCTAGACAATTATTGTTGGCGTGCCCACCAACTTTACACAAAGCATACAGGGGTGTCAGCTTTGGGGCCTTAGGGGCTAGAGGAGCTTGGGGGACCTTGTCCTTAGGTTCTTTCCTCTTAGCTTTTCCCCCTTGTCTAGATTCTTTTGCAACAGGAGTTGGTTCCTATTGAGGTTGTGATGGAACTGAAGTAATGCCAGGGGTCATGGGGACCAGAACTGGGGTCAAAGCATGATAATGTCTTAGCTGACCAAGCGGAATGCTTGTAGGGGGTCGATGTACCATATTGGGATTGGTTGGATCTGCCCAACCCAACCCCGTAGAGGAATGCCTATCGACGCAATTATTATAATATATAAAATAATTATTATCTCTGTGATTGGTTGGATCAGTGAAGCCATCATAGGGACAAAAAATACTCCTGGAAGGGGGAATAAGAAAGGTATCTGGCCTATAGGGTAATGTCCCAGCGAAATAGCTCTTGGATTTTTGAAACCTGGAGGAACATTTCCTGGTGGAAACATAGGAGAGGCACCCACTAATGGAGGAGGTCCCAGGGAGATGGATCCAAAGGGCTCAACTTGAAGGGCAACAACAGGGTGCTAAGGAGCTGGCTATTAATCGGGTGTACCAAGCTACTTAAGGGTAGCCCGTGACACTTGTAACATGCAAACATTCATAGAGTTAGGCTCTGAGATGGGAGGGGGAGGACCAGGGAAAGCACCCAACAATGATGAATCTTTATATACTCCGGGTGAAACACTGGTGGTAGGAGTTGAAGACTGTTTGTCGGACATTGACAAGATAATGGACTTGGGGGAGCACACAGATGTCAACTCATAGTAAGTCAATTGATTGATAGTAATGATGTTTCCTTCATGGGGGAAACACATCTTGTGGAACACTGCAGACGCGACGGCTGACATGGCATATGTGTAACTACGACCTAAGAGAATGTTGTAATCCAAATGGGCATTGATGACTTCAATGTCGACATTGACAGTCTTGCCTGCAAGGGTCACTAGATAGTTGTGGTACATACCAAGGGGCTAGGAGGAGTGTCCATCCCAAGCATGCAAGTTGATGGTGGAGGGAGACAACTCAGGTGACTTAAGTTGTTTCCAAAGAGAACTGGACATCAAACAGGTGGATGTGCCTTCGTCAATAATGCATCAGGAGATGATGGCATTATAGACTATAACTAGTACCCGGAAAGCAATAGATGAAGGTGATGGGGGATACTCTGATGTATCGACTCGGAAGATAATCAAATGATCGTCAGAAGGATCTACTACAGCCAAGGTAGTTAGTAGAGATTTCTTTTGAGATGGGCATGACCAGAGGACTTCCAACATTGATATGGAAGCAGGTGATTGTGCCAAGTTGTCTCCTATGTTGTTTGTATGGGTAACTCTGTTAGAAGACGCATTACAGCGTAATTGTCCCTTTGGGATCTTAGGAATGGTCTCAACTTTAGGTTGAGGGATCTATAAAGGACCATTTGGTGTCATAAGAGGCTCAACAGAGACTTTGGTTTTAGAATTAGTGGCAGACAAAGTCGAGGGCTTGTCATATTGGCGCGACCGAGATTGCAGGTTGATATTGGAGGGGTTAACCACATCAGAGTTCATCATAAGGATTTGGCAGTCACCAATACTAGTAGGTTGAGGGGGATGGGTTGCTTGACCTGGCTGAGTTTGAGCAACAACAAATCCTTGTTGAGGGAAAGTATTTGTTGGACACCTAATCCTCAATGGGTTAGTCTAGAAGCCGAATGGACAAAAGGAGTCCAAGAGACCTTGGGATGTGAATCCCAACGGTCACATAATGTACTATAAATGTAAATCTTTTGTTAATAAAAATTGTATTGCATGATTTATCTTTCCTATTTGTTCTCGCTCCCCATGTGTGTTTAACATGGTATCAGAGCAGGCGTATTCCTGCCCTGCATAATTAATTTGAGCCATTTGTTTATGGCCTTTCTGTGCAGTTTATTTCTGCCATATTCACTTGAACGTTTCTCTACCTCACTACCCATGAACGTTCCTGAAAGAAGTGTTGTCCATTATTCTCTGTGCATTATTCCATGACCAGCGCTGTCCAACCTGCACTGCCTATGCCATAATGCATCTGCCCTGACATAATGCGCTGCCTCTGCCATAACGTATCTGTCCATAACGCTGGTCTTATGCTAGTCTGTCCATATTCCAAATTGCTGGCTCCAGTCTGCCAAGGCTTACCCACTACAGCGACCATTCCCAGTGACCATTCCGCCCTATTCTAAGCTGTTCAGGGAAACTGTTTCTGGAGCATTTGACAACATTTTTCACCTTTTCATGTATCAACAGATACACAAAAATCAATCCAAGGGGGAACCAAACCGAGCCTGTGCGCAAGAATCCTCAGCTCGAACTTCATGTAATCATCCTTCAATTCTCGATTTTTGATTGTTGGGAAGCATTGGTAGGAGGACGACATTTGCCCTTGGCTCTCCATATTCCTCTGTCGGATTCAGCTTCGTTCTCTACGCTTCTATGAATGTCGCCAGAATGAGTGTTAAGTCTAGGTCTCCTCATTTGCGCATTTCTTTCTCACTGCTACGCTCTGCAACTTCCATTTTAGTTCACTGTGGATTCAGATTCGTGTGAGACGCTATTTCAGGGCAAGCACACTCGGAACCTTATCCCATCGGATGAATTTGAACGAACTTTTGAATAGGCTATCAACCATGGGATACGCATTCCAGTTCCAAATCACTTCAATGTCTATCCCATCCCATTAATCTGTGAAATGGGCCATGGACAGTCACTCCAGATTCGATGGTTGTGGGTTTGAACTAAGGTTACGACCCAGTTCCCACCCATTCTATAGGTACTCTCCAATGATGTGTTGAGACAATTTTTTTGGATGATTTTAAGCTTTGTTGTATGGCAGAGACCAAGCTTTGTGGTGTGCCTACATCTCAGCGTATATAGTTTAGATAAAAAAAAAGAAAAAAAAATTGCTGCTGCTTGAGGTCTGCGGATCAATCCCTATAGTACCACCTTTGTTTCCTGTGTGCCTCTGCCTGTGGTGAATTGCCAGATCAAAAGAGAGGATTTTGGGAGATTTTGGTTATATTTTGGGATTCGTTTTGACACTCTTGTTGCAGGTAGAAGACATAAGTTTTCATTGACAAGCTCTACTATGCTTTCAACCCCCGACAGGGCATCAATTACAGGGAACCAACTCAAACATATCAGATGCAATTTTTGTGTGGTTCAAGAGGCTCCAAAAGGATCAAAGGCTTTGTGTGATCTCTTTGATATTCGACATCAAAACTCTGAAGAAACTACACTTCTTTTGTTTGATTAATTGTGGATCCTTGACTATTGTTGAGAATAGAACAAATCAGATTTGTAGCTCTGATCCTTGATGCTTGCGGCTCACCTTAAGGTCTATTCATCAAGCTTGGAAGATGTTGTGGCTGAAGACTATTTGAAGGAACATAACTAAGCAATATCTAATTCATCAAATGCTCCGAAGTCTCGGCTCAGTTGAATGAACAAAATGACTTTGTGAGATTGCGAGAGGGTTTCATTTTGGAAAATTGCAATCTTTTTGTAAATTTGAAAGATCCTTTCAGGACCAGCAAAGGAAGGATCCTCAGTGTTTTGGCCCTATCTGACTTCAGACTTGTGGCTAAGTAGATTGGCACCTGAACTAATTATATGCATATTTTTCTAAAGATATACATGTTGCAATGAAGTTGACCTTACCAAGAAAACTATGAGGTGTATCCCTTTCGGTCAGTAAGAAGCTATAAGGCAACAGATATAGGCAACAAAGGTATTCATATGTTTCGTTGAACAGAGGCAACGATTCTTCAGAACAAATATGCCACATATGTTGATTGAGACATAAGCGGGTTATTTTTTGGTACAATAAGAAGGGCCTCCCAGTTACACTTAGAAGTAATCTTCTCACAGTGTTTTGTAACAGTACCCTACAACTGAAATGGTCATTTGTATCTTCAACACAGTATGTGTAGTGGCATTCAATACTTGTGTTGAATTGAACTATATCAAAGATACAGTTTCGGAATTTAAGGTATACAAGAGTAAGGTAGCTTCATCATCTTGTAGGGGTCATTATATCGTCTTTAGCAATGCAATCACCAGTAAAGAGAGTGGCAAGATCAGAGAACATTGATTCGTACCCCAGTCAAGGCATATGAGCATTCAAGTCCTGTCCATGACAGTGTTATAATTATTGAAGTTTTGATAGCAAGTTTGCAGTTGTTGTTGCCCCAGTTGTGTATTTAAAACTCATTATAGTGCATTGATTCCTTGATTCCACTACTACATAAAGAGTTTGGTGAGCTGATTGTAATCTCTTATGTTACACACTGATCATTTGCTGACATTTATAAAGGATATTGTAGTGACATTGAATTGTGAGTGATTGTTGCTTCTTCTTCACTGGTTGATAGTTGTGATCAGTTTCTTTAACGTATAAGATAATGAAGAAAATGACCAGACTTGATAATGCATTAGAGTTGTTAAGTACTCTGATACATTCCACCGTTGATGATATGGTTAAGATCAACAAAACCTCTCTATTAAATATTAAAATATGTCTACAAAATGCACAGGAGAATATTGAGTTTTTGCAGCTTGAGACAAAGCTACAGCAAAAAGAATTAAAGCAGTGGAGTCATCATTCTAAACCTATTTTTGTTCAGAAGATTGAAACAAACTCCCATAAACAACAAGTTAGTAATGCAACAGTTGTACATGCAGATGCAGAAACTCAATCTGCACTTCCCAAGCCCATCATCAGACCTTGGGAACAGCTTGTCCACAACAAGCATAGAGTCGGTCTTGGATATGACAAGGACTTGTCCTTTCATATTCCAGACTACGCCAAGCCCATTCAGTTTCAGAGTGCTGGATTCATTCATGACAGTTCATCTGCTCCTCATGACAGTTCACCTCCAGGTGTTCCAGACTCTGCTCCTCTTCCACAACAACAACAACAATAGATCGTGAAATGCCAACACTGTGATCGAGTTGGCCATCTGAAAGATCACTGTTTTGATCTTCAT
>APFE031631467.1:63593-118563 GCA_000404065.3 Pinus taeda
GAGTTTTCTCCATCATCTCACCTTGTATCTGATAGGGGGGGAAATGATGGTCATCTACAAGCTTCAAAGCCACATCAAGCGAGCCTGAGCCACAACCTGCCACACCAGTTTTAGAGTTGTTGCCAGAAACAAAGATGCCCATGAGCATGCCTTCAGTTGGCAATCTGGGACACTTCCTCTAGCAGAAGACTTCAGCTTCTTGCCAGTTTTGGAAGAGTTCTGGGAACAAAATTGAGAACACTTCCTCTAGCAGAAGACATCAGCTTCTTGCCAGTTTTGGAAGAGTTCCAGGAATTGCATTAAGCATTCCAGAGTTGTTGGTCATCCTTAAACCATCACAGGTTGAAACTTCCCTTTTCAGGTTGAAGTTTTACCTTTTATGCGGGGTGAGACCTCCCTTTTATGGTTGAAGGTTTCCCTCTTTAAAACAATAGGATCACTTCCTCTAGCAGAAGACTTCAGCTTCTTGCCAGTTTTTGAAGAGTTCCGGGAACTGCACTAAGCGTTCCAGTGTTGGTGGTCATCCTTAAACCAAGGTTGAGACTTCCCTTTTCAGGTTGAAGTTTTACCTTTTTATGCGGGGTGAGACCTCCCTTTTATGGTTGAAGGTTTCCCTCTTTAAAACAATAGGATCACTTCCTCTAGCAGAAGACTCCAGCTTCTTGCCAGTTTTGGAAGAGTTCCGGGAACTGCACTAAGCGTTCCAGTGTTGGTGGCCATCCTTAAACCACCGCTCTTTATATACCAACATTTCAGAGAGCACATTCAGCGTAGTGCTGCCATGCATTTTTTGCACATTTTGTATTACAGCTCTCTTCTTGGACTCATACATAACCCTTCGGATTAAGGGGGGGAATGTTGGACACCTAATCCTAAATGGGTTAGTGTGGAAGCCAAAGAGACAAAAGGAGTCCAAGAGACCTTGGGATGTGAATCCCAACGGTCACATAATGTACTATAAATGTAAATCTTTTGTTAATAAAAATTGTACTGCATGATTTATCTTTCCTATTTGTTCTCGCTCCCCATGTGTGTTTAATAGTATTTGTGAGCACTGTTGGTTGAGATGGCATAGGATTCTGAGGTGATTATTGACCTCTAGAAGCTGCTTGAGCTTCCCACATTTGGTGCATCTAGGGTAAGAGAGGAAACTCATGTGTATAATGGCCATATACACCATAACATGTGCAAAGATTGCTCATACAAATAACCTTGTTCTGCTTAGGTTGACCACCTTGTTGTTGGTTGTTGGTGTTAGGCTGGTTCCCTTGGGGTTCACTAGGTTGGTTACCTTGGTTATCCTTCCCCTTATTATTTTTCTTCGGATTTTGAGGATTGGTTGCACTCTATTGTGCAAACATTTGACCCTGAGCGGGTTGTGGTTGCTAGGGCTGAGGATGCATGGGAGGCTGCAACGCTAATGCTTGAGGGGTTGGAGCGCTAGGTTGTGCATAAGGAGGAGCATCCGTTTGGTAGATGGGTTGGGCCCGTGGAAACATATTGCTAGTAGGAGGGGCATCATTGTTGGAGGAACTAGTGCCCCCCAGAGGGTAGCCATAACTTTGCTGAGTATATGGCGAAGATTGTGAAAGGGATCCAATGATACCTCGACGGCTTGAGATGCCCCTGGTGCATTGGCATTTCCAAGACGAGGGAGGTTAGGAATGATGGTATAGATGATGAGCCTCAGTATTGCAACAAGAATGATGCAACTCCCAAGGCTACCAACTTTAAATTATCAACCAAGGGTTCATACAAACTTAAGAGGTATCAGAACTATATGGTAGCATACAATGTGTCCTTCCTTTGTTGTCATGTGAGAAAATAAATGATGCCTATTTGTAGGAATGAAAAACTGAATTTAAAAATGCTTGTAAAGTAACATGAAATCCTATATCTACTTATTAACACACTTTTCTTGCAAAAGAACCGTATTTTAACCCTATTTGCCACATGTGATGTTTTAACTAATATGAGAATGAAATATGATCTAGAGAGTACTAACTTCTATGTGCATGTGTAAATATAAAATAACTAATTTTTTTAATCTTTTTGCTTTATAAATGCAAATGCTAATCTTTCCTTGACCTTTGGCTGGGGAGATAGGTGTGGAGGAAGAGAGGTACAATGATTTTGATGGCTTGGAGGTCAAGTAGGGGCCTAAACACAACTTCAAAGATGATTTTTCTCAATTCAGGCTCAAAATAGGCTGCTACAAGATTTCCTATAGGATGTACTAGTTCTCCTGCAGGATCCCCTAGTTCTCCTACACAATCCCCTGTTTTACTACAGGATGTTATAGATTTACTATACGAAATTATAATTCATCAAATGAACAAGAAAATCAAATCCAAATTGGATGGGACAATTTTTTTTATTGAATAGGATGTCTTAGGTCCTCATTCCACCCAAGTGGAATCACTCAAAAATACCTCTGTTAACCCACACTAAAAAATAACAGAAAATTATTAGTGGAAAATCTAGAAATTTGAGAACTAGTGAGCTAGTAAATATATCAAAATGCCTAACCTAATCAAGTGAAAATTCAATGGGGTTATTTTTTTTATGGACTGGATTTTTTTTTGATATAATGAAAGTGGAACCAACTCGATTCAAGCTCATTAGCATGCTCTAAAAAATAGCAGAAATTTATTGTTCTTTGCCACAAAGGAGTTCCAGAAATCTAGATTTGGGAATAAGAAAGCTAATCCAAGTAGCTCAATGATTACTATGACCTTCCAAATATTTTCCAAGGATGAAATGATGCTTTTGATTCTGAAAAAGAACTTACATCAACCATTTAACTCAATCCTACAAAAAGAAATCATTAATACTAAATGCAGAAATTGAAAGAAATAAAAACAAGAGATGCATGTGAATAAGAAGTGAAAAGAAGGAAAGAATACAAAAGGGCTTTTAGGTTCCTGGGATGGCCAAGCCCAAGGAAAATTAGAGACCTATGGAGGAGAACAAGATTTAGAAGCTGAACATGACACCAATCTTCATTATTTTCATCAATACAATTACATCCCTACATGAAAATACATTGGAGTTGCAGATATTCGAGTTCTCTCCACAAGAACACTAATGAGAATCTCTCTCTAGAGGAAAATTCAACTTGGTACTTATACAAAATGATTAGGAATCATTCCCCATGAATGGAGGAAGCTTTCCCCAACAAAATCCCTTGATTAGTGGATCTGATTCCCAATACTAGGAATCTACATTAAATTGCAGAGAACACATTCCTAGATTTTCTCAATCATTGGAGTTCCACAATCTGTGCCATAATTTCATAATGTATTGTTGATTTATTATTTAATAGTGATCCTCCTGTAGTAAGGAGAAATTCCCTAAATTATCTCCTCCCCCAAATCCTCATAATCTGCCCAATATTCTCATAATATCCCACAAAAGTAAATAATATTAGGCACAAATATGCAATTATTCATAAACCTTCCTAATGAATATATTAAAGTTAAAAATACATTGTCTAATGCAAAAAGAGAGGTTTAATGTGCTAAAGGATGGTCATAGGCCTTAATTTATGTTTAATTTAGAGGCATGGGCCTTAATTTATATCTAGATTAGAGGCCCATCAATAGACATAACTAGATTGTGCATAAATCAAATCATATCTCAGAGTGGTTTGGAGAGCTTCTTCCGCGGTCTGAGATAAATGGGACATGACATATTTTCCAATGGGAGATAAAAGGCTCCTAAGAAAAAAATCTAGATAGACACAGTCTTCGAAAGGTGGGCACGACATGTACTCCTCCTTCGACGCCACTCTTGAACATGGTCAGAAAGGCAAGTGGCGGAGGATTGATGGAATGTGGTCAATAGCTCCATACCAGTGTCATACCGGAGAGGTAATCGGAAATATGAAAGGAACTCTTTAGCAAGCATCATGAAAACAGAATGAGATGTGGAGGGTCGGTCTACATACTATTTTGCAGCGTCTCTAGTGAGTGTGCGTTGGAAGAGCCAAAGACGAATGGAGTCATCAGTTATGGAGTTGGACAAACACCACATGTGGAAGGATCAGACATGGTTGGTAGGATCCTCTCTAGCATTACCCTCAAACTTCAGGATGTCGGAGGGAAGCTTAGTCGACATAGAGAGCCAACCAGTGTTATGGTGTATGGGGTTGTATCAACTGGATAAAATCCGATAGAATTAACCCAACCATAAAGGGGAGGATGGGAGCTTCCGAAACGGTTCTTTAGACTATTTCGCTTGATTTGACCACCAGCATAGAACTAGAGCCAACAATAGGTTAGGTTCCTATACCAGCTATGGGTCCAGACATGGTGATGATATGTGGTGAATGAGGCTCGGAATAAGATGAGGAATCAGAAGAACTAGGAGAAGTGTCGGTATTGGGAATCAAAGGGATATGAATTCGAACCCAACGGGGAGGGGTAATATGCCCAAGCGGAAACTGAGGGTGTAAGCCTAATAGTCTCTGCGACAAATGCCTTGGTGGCGCAATGGTGGTAGGACACATGTGACACAAAAATTGTGAAGAGAGATCAACAATATGCCTTTGTCTCAATGAGGGGAGATAAATTTATTATGTTAAGTCTTAGCTTGGCAGTGTAAGCCAAGCACCATTCGCTTAAGGTGTGCTTGTGTGTGCAAGTGTATTAATTGATTAATCTCAAATCATGTTTGTAAGAAAGAAAAAAGCTTGCTGAAAATAAATTGAAATTAATAACCAAAAATGAACAACAAAAAAATTAACTAAACCCCACCCAAACTGGGTTTGCAAACACTGCGTTGATTGGTGGCTAAACTAATGGAAAATACATTGAAACGGTCAAGAAATATAAATGTCAATGTGACTGGGATCAAGTGACACTAAGCTTCTGGAAAGTGGTTCAACAACAACAAACAACCAGAGGGGAATATCCCTGCAAAAATATAGGGAGATGGGTGGAACACTTAGGGCAGCTGATGGGATCCCAAGGCAAATGACCAAACAAGTTTAAATGTGAAACTATGGATGGTAACAAGCTATCTTAATAGATCGGAAACAGAAGGGTCCAGATCTAAAAAATGTGGCTGAAAGCGCTGCAGAAACTTAGACTACTCACTCAACTAAAATCCTCCTAGAAAGGTGGAAGCATATTAGAAGCCCTAGGGGAGGCTAAATTCAACTTCGATGAGTAAATTAGAGTGGATCAAGGCCTAAGCAGATGAGACAGAGGTCAGACAACCCAATAGATAGCTCTCTGCAAAACCCGAAACAGATCTGAGAAAAACCCTAAAACCTAGAAATCACAGGTATTAACTTGTTTTCTAGTAGGGATCACACTTTTTGGGCTGATAAGTGCGCTCTAGCCTCTAGATCACACTTTTTGGGCCAAAAGGTTTGATTTCTGCTCCATGGATCTTGGTAAGCAAATCTCGGAAAAAGGTACCGCCTTTGTCGCGACTGGTTCCTGTGTCCTGCGGAGATGACCAGAAAGCTTGCAGAAGTCAAAAATTTAACAGATATAGGGTTAAAAAACTAGGAAACATTAATATAATTTAACAAATAAGAAACCCTAAGCTGAAAACCGAAGGTCACCCAGGTTTTTGGATCTGAAGTATAAAACCCAGCGGAGTTGCCAATTTTGTTGTAGTGTTTTCTTCTCAAAGATGTATGAAAAGAACCCACTTAATATTGTGGACGACAAACAATCTTAACAATATAAATGGCTGCTAAACATTGTAGATCTGCAGCAACTAATAGAAACAAAACCTTCCAAAGTCCGGATATATGCCACAATCATAGTTAGATAGCAAAAGGAAAGAGTAATAACTCCAATCATCCAATGGAAATCAGATATATAAAGAATAATTTTATTATAACACTTGTGAAGGGAACAAATAGATGTTATTATTTCCCCTCTATGGGATGGGTTCTTGGATATCCTCAAGCTTCTTCAGCTTGTGTAGAGTCTCCCTCCTCTATAATGTATAAACCCAACAAAGATGGTGTGCGACAATGAAAATAATCAAAAGTTAATAATGAATGGAAAACGCTTCTATTTATAACAAAATATTGAGTTATCCTCAAATAATGAGAAATAATAAGATATTGTTGATCCCATTCTTTGAATAACCCCCTGGAATATTTTATTATATTTGTTGAGGAGGGAAAAAGTATTTAAACTTTTATTTAGAAATAATAAATAAATAAATGATTTATTTATCATCTCAAGGAATTAGTTAAGAATAATAAACAAATAAGGATTTATTTACTTATTCCTAAGGGATATTAGTCAAATTTGACAAAGAATAATAATAAATTAGTGAAGTAATTAATTATCCTTAGAGAAAAATAAGATAATTAATGATTTATTCTGTTTATTTTTCATAATTGGGTCAAATATCGACAAGATAATAATTGACAAATGGTTTAATTAATTATTCCTAGAAGAAAATCAAATAAATAGTGATTTATTTAATTATTATTCATGGGTTTAACTATAAATTACTTAACAAAGGTGGTTTATTAAGTAATTTCTCATAGTGAAAGAAATTTTACTATGGTAAAATTGGCTTTACATGGTGTACTTTGATCCATCTAGTAAATTAGGCTAGATGATAATTTTTTGGTGATAATAGATTTCCCCCCAACATACGAGTGTTAGGATAAAAACATATGACCGAAATACATTGTAAAGACACAATCACTAGACAACACAGGGGAGTCAGAGAGAAAGAGAGAGAGACCAATAACGCTGAATTGAAAGAGGATAGGGACAAAGGGGGCGAGACTAATGCAAGTACCCTTTTATGTTGTGGTACTAGACCTCACTGAGGCAGGGGAGGCATACCCATACCCACCGAGATAACTTAGTACAAAAATAATGATTCACCTAGAAATATAAAACTAAGCAATGAAGTACATGTTGAATGGTACATGGCATGTTTGCATAATAGAGCCATAAAATAATACAATGTGTCCCATATACATAATGCACCTAGAAAAACATGAGCTAGGATTGAATAAATAATATATGAGTACATGAGATACAAATCCCCTTCCCTCAAAAATTAGGTGGGAGGGAGGGTAGAAGAATCAGAGAAGCCCTGTTGAGCAAGGAAGGGCTTTGCAAAACTAAATGGATCATCTGGAGGAGATGTGCATGCTATGAACACTGTGATCAGTAGGAACTAAACCCATCAACTTTTGAGAACTGCATATGAGGTTGTAGCATAGCAGGTATGCATCCAAGCATGTGGGGGGCTACCTGAAGGGCCACCTGCTCATGAGGCCTGGAACATCTCACGCACACACATAAATTGCTGGTAGAATATGCTGCATCACTGGACCATCAAGTGTATGGATCACGAACATGAAACAACCAAGTCAAAGGGAAATAATGAGACCCTCTGCTTGATCCAAGGTTCCGAACAAGAATGGAATCTAGAACCAAGATACACCTCCCTCTAGGCCATTCTTCTAGAATAAGTGAGTTGATGTCGATAGAATAGGGCCCGCGATAAATGATGAAATGAGGATCCTCAATTAAAGCACGAGGGAAAATAGTAATGTGAATGATGGACTAACACCAGGGATAATGGGGAAAAATTGGGACTGAGGGACAAATGAACGACTACCCTTGTAAGAGCGTGAAGTGCCTGGTTGACCTAGCAGCAACTGACTCAACTCCGGAGGGCATGGGGACAGTATGATTGGAGGCCAAAATGGCCAAAATAGGATGAATGGTATGAAAATATGGATGGAATATTGTGACATGATATAATGGGACATGAAATAGGCTCCAAAAATGCAAGGGTGACTCATCGAGGATGCTCTGAACAAGGGTGACTCGATGACAGTGCCACACAAACTATGCCCGGTGGGGACCATGAAAACATGAGTGAATGATGGTTACTCATGAAGAAAGTTGACATATGGTATGAAAAGTATTAAGAGGAGGTGGACCTCAAAATACAAGTGTTGCGTTATGACGAAATTTGATTTTGAGAGGCGACGAAGTGACCTTCCATGGAAAAATGGTTTCCTGGTGAAGTGTCAAATCATCAAAAGCTGAGGAAGACCCATTATAGAGATCGGTGAGATATTTCCAATGGTACTGACAATTCGTCAAACTAAGCTACTGTCTAGTCACAATTGGCAATATAAAAATTGGGGATTTTTCTATGAAAGGACATTTTCCCTCCAATTTGGATTCATTTGCTAAGTGAGATGTGGTGAATTTGGAGAGGAGAAAAAGGCCCTAAATCTTGTGGAGATTGTAGTAGACACACCGACCATTGGAATAAGGATCTGTGACTTTCAGGTAGGTGGCCTTACTCATCTCTTCAATTTCAGTGGTTTATTTCTTGATTTTTGGCACTTGAGAGCTCCTTGAGAGACCCCTGCTCTTGCTCATAGTCACATCACACTTTCTAGGCCCAGAAGTGTGATCTCGCTCATAGGAAACAACTGGAAACCTATGAGCTCACACTTTCTGGGCTGAAAATTGCAATTTGGGGCTGGAGAGAGGGTTGGTCTGCTAGCTTGGTGGGGGCTGTAGGTTGATCAATGTAGACCATTGTTTTCTTCTCTGAACTGACAAGATGTGTGGTGTGTTGCAAGCATGACAGAGCTGAAAATCAACTGGTGTGAATGAGACTTGGATACTCTTCGATCCGAGATCCAAGGGGATCAGGTGGTTCGAGGTGCACTGGCTTGTTATGGGGTTCTAAAGTTGGTAGAGAACCCACTGATGAGGGTAGGTGAGCCCTTGCTATCGATAATTGCGAGCTTTTGGGATCCAAACAAGGAGGTATTTGTCATGCTAGTGCACAAGATCGAGCTCTTATTACAGGATATTTACTTCTTGACTGGATTGCCTCCCCTTGGAGTGGTACATATTCAAATTATTTTCCTTCAATGGATGTGAGCTTCAAGTTTTGTTCCATTGGAGTAGCCAAAGGATTGCACACGGAAATGTCAAACCTATTCAACATATCTCCAATGTACTTCCTTTGATAAAGGAATATAATCTTCTGATGTTGAGTTGCTTCAATACCAATATCATAGTGAACATAGCCCAAATTCATCATTTCAAAACCTTTCCTCAATTCCTTGTTTATGGATTCAATGTAGCTCTCATTGTTCCCTGTCATCAAAATATCATCTACATACACCACAAGATATACAACCTTTTTTCCAACTTTCTTGACAAACAAAGTTGCTTCATCAAGATCATAAGATGCTCAGTTAACTTTTCATACCAAGCTCGCGATGCTTGCTTGAGGCTATACAAGGATTTCACTAGCTTGCATACTTTATGTTCTTGACCCTTCACAGTAAATCCTTTTGGCTGGGACAATAAAAACATTCTCTTTCAGATCTCCATTCAAGAAAGAAGTTTCACATCCATTTGATGGACTGTCCAACCATTCTGAGTTGCCAAGGAAAAGATTGTTTGGATGGTAGCCCATTTTGTTGTGGGGGAAAAAGTCTCCTAATCGACCCCTTATTTTTGTGCAAAACCCTTTTCCACAAGCCTAGATTTGTGCTTTTCAAGTGAGCCATCAGCTTTATACTTGTCCTTGTAGACCCACTTGTAGCCACTTGGTTTGGTTCCTAATGGAGGATCAACCAACTTCCAAGTGCCATTCTTTATCAAAGTAGCATATTCCTTTTGCATCACTTCTTTCCATTCATCATGAGAAGTGGCTTATTTGAAGGAAGTTGGTCCAAAATCTTTAGACAAATTCAATTTAAAATCATAAGAAGCATCCATATCAACAAGTGAATCAAAATCATCTAACATCACCTCCATTTTTACTGGTTGAATTTCTTGTTCCTATCTTTCCAACCTCATCAGGATTTTTGAGGAGGTAAATCCCCTCTGTGGACAGAGGTGATCCCTACTAGCCCAGATTGGTTCTAGCAACAATCATACAACGCTACCACGCAAGTTCCTAATTGCAAATTAAAGACCAATGATGAGGGCCTACCTGGATTCCAACGCTAGTGCTTGTAGAAGAGGTGACGCTCTCGTTCCTTTGCTCCGGCAAATCACGATCCCCATGATCTCCATGAATGGACACTTTCACATACAAAGAATGACACAAACACAAGCATAAAATCTAATATATGCAACTATATATTAGTCAGAAAGGATATAACTCATCATCATTACAAAGAACAATAAGAGTCCAACCATAACAATAGTCATCTATTAATAATAATCAAAGAAGAATACAACCATAGTTCTGACGTTAGATCCTCCTTTGACTGGGTAGTCAGCAACACATGTCTTGCAAATATTGTTGGATTTGGCCTTATGGGAATGAAGAAGGCTCTTGCAGCATGAAGCTCTTGGTAACTTGACAATTCTCAATCTCTGGAACTCTGGAACTAGCTTGCCAAGGAAAATGGACAAGCTTTTATAGATGGAGGAAGGGGAGTTGGGATCATCCAAAATAATCATGGGATTGGTTTTATCATCAAAGAAGCTTCCATGAGAGGTGGCAAACCACTTCCTCTCTATGGAAACTCGTAGCCAAACCACCCAACTCAAGATATATTCAGTCCAGGAATTTGTTAGGATGAATCTTCCACCATTTGTTTGTTAAAAAACACCATTGATTATGGTTGGCATGAGTATGACTCTGTGACAGAGCGCCAACTAGCGCACCCTCTTTGGAGGATTTCCCCCATTGGCGCAAGTGCCGCATTGTGGAACCGCACCAATGGAAAAAGGGCTATTTTATGGGTTTTTAGCAGGAGATGTCTTCAGGGCAAACGAAGTTCATGTTCAGGGGAATGTAATGCAAGTGTTTGCAGGTCATGTCACTTCTCGTAGGCCCCAGAATGAGTCCTCCAAGATGCGGGAGAGGGGTAATAGGGATGGTGACAAATTGCTGTGTAACAGATGCCCCCTACATAATGACGCAAAACGAGGTAAATTGTTGAGGAGGTAAATCCCCTCTGCGGATAGAGGCGATCCCTACTAGCCCAGATTGGGTCTAGCAACAATCATACAACGCTACAACACAAGTTCCTAATGGCAAATAAATAGACCAGTGATGGAGGCCTACCTGGATTCCAACGCTAGCGCTTGTAGAAGAGGTGGTGCTCCCGTTCCTTTCCTCCGGCAGATCACAATCCCCACGATCTCCGTGAATGGACACCTGCACATACAAGAAATGACTCAAACACAAACATAAAATCCAACATATGCAACTATATATCAGTCAGAAAGGATATAACTCATCATCATTACAAATAACAATAAGAGTGGAACCATAACAATAGTCGTCTATTAATAATAATCAAAGAAGAATACAACCATAGTTCTGACGTTAGATCCTCCTTTGGCTGGGTAGTAAGCAGCACATGTCTTGCAAAGCTTGTTGGGAATGGGAATAAGCCTCTCTCTCTTTGGTTATAGGACAAGAAACTCCTTACTTGGATTTGGCCTTATGGGAATGAAGAAGGCTCTTGCAGCATGAAGCTCTTGGTAACTTGACAATTCTCAATCTCTGGAACTTTGGAACTAGCTTGCCAAGGAAAATGGACAAGCTTTTATAGATGGAGGAAGGGGAGTTGGGATCATCCACAATAATCATGGGATTGGCTTTATCATCAAAGAAGCTTCCATGAGAGGTGGCAAACCACTTCCTCTTGATGAAAACCTGTAGCCAAACCACCCAACTCAAGATAGATTTAGTCCAGGAATTTGTTAGGATGAATCTTCCGCCGTTTGTTTGTTAAAAAACACCACTGATTATGGTTGGCGCGAGTACAACTCTGTGACAGAGCACCAACTGGCGCGCCCTCTTTGGATGATTTCCCCCATTGGCGTGAGTGCTGCACTGTGGAACCGCGCCAATGGAAAAAGGGCTATTTTTATGGGTTTTTAGCAGGATATGTCTTCAGGGCAAATGAAGTTCATATTCAGGGGAATGCAATGCAAGTGTCTGCAGGTCATGTCACTTCTCGTAGGTCCTGGAATGAGTCCTCCAAGATGCGGGAGAGGGGTAACAGGGACGGTGACAAATTGCTATGTAACAGATGCCCCCTAAAGCATGAGGCCCGAGAGAGAGAGGGGTGAAATGCTTTACAAGAACATGTCCAACCGAAAACACTGTCACCAAAAAACTTGCGTTGAGAAGTACAACTGATATCTCAAGTACATGATATATGTGGTATGGGTGCAGCCATCCATAGCAGAGTACATAAGAATCTAGATCCAAGGTATGGATGCAGCCATCCAGTAAGGATCGATAAATAGACTCAGGCATGGTCGTAGCCATCCAGTGAATGAGTCATGTAATAATCATAATAATCCACAAAATTGCAACCTAGATCCCAACAGAAAAAATCTAGGGTCTTGCGCTCCAGTGAAACCCGAACAAAGTACAAGTTCAAGCATGCGAATATAGGAGTCGAAGTCGAAAATGCAGGAACATCGTTTGATTACTAGCCAATGATGAAAATTGTTAACAGATGCGAGAGGTACTACCAATAATGACAATGGCCCTCAAGGTACTATAGGTACAATCTACGGCGTGTGAATCAGTGAGCAGGCATCGAACACCCGTAGAATCATTCGATCAGAGGCCAATGATAAAAACCTCACGTCGAACGTGAAGAACCTGCCATTGAGGCATGCAGGCTCCAAGGCACCTGAAGGGAGTCTCTAGGTCGACTTCCTGGATAATGAGCTGAAGTCGACATTAAGCGACCTTGACTGAAGGTGGGCCATAGTGTTTCCCACATCATTGATGCGAGAAAGAGGAGGATAATATTTTTTGTGAATCAGAATTATGTGAGTTATCAGAGGGAGGTTGATTATTTCGCAGAGGTCAACTTCTCTTGAACATATTGGTGGCACGACAGTGGACTTGGCAATATTTGACATCAAATGATCAGAGTTCATGGTGACAAGGCAACGAGCAGATGAGAAGTCAAACAGGATCACCCAAACCCACGGAGGCAAGTGAAAAATGAGATGAGATGTCCCCACCCAGACACGAATGCAGACAAGTTCCATGTTCAAGAGCGACATATTGCCGACACGACAATGATTCTGGTTCCATTTTCCCCACCATTTCTGGTGAGTACCCCAGTTATTTTTATTAACAAGCTTGATGAGGATAGCATATGCTTGTAAAGCGTCATTTCAACGGAATCCAATATCATCAAGTTTTAGCGAGTCTAACAAAGGAAGAACTCAGTGTCTTTTCATGTTTAGGGAGTTTGAAAAGACAATAGAAAAGTAAACTCCAGGGGTGTCCTTTTCCGTAAAGTTGTGTCTCTGAGCCCGAAAAAGTATAAAACAATGCTTGAAAGAATCGTTCAACCATTACAATCGAGGAGTACTTTTCATGATTAGTGACTTCAACCTAGAAAAGTAAAAAAGCAACCGAAATCACGTCGTTTTGTAACCGTTAACGAGCCTGAAATGACAAGGGCCCGACGATCTTTTCGTCTTTACATGGTCGGAAAAGATTTTAAAGATGACCGCCTCTCATTTACGTTTAACAAGTCAAGAGGAATAGCTCGGCAATCTTTTCATTTTTAGAGAGTCAGAAAAGAGCTGAAAGAAGACCTCCATTTTTATTCTCTTTAACGAGTCAAAAAGGGAAAAAATACTCGGTAATCTTTTCATATTTACGAGTCAGAAAAGATCTTAAAGGTGACTCATCCTAGAGGAACGAGTGGTATGAAGGGTAACAATTGGTTCCGGCAATGGTGGAACTTCTCAAAACATGTAATGGTCAAGAGGCTGACTAACAAAACCACTCATTGTTGCGGTTCCTCAGGAAAGGAAAAAACAACCGCATGAAAGCATATGATCGGCCAAAGAGATGGTGGCAATGGAATGAAACAACCAAGGCTCCTCTAATAGAATTTAACAGATAAAGACAACAATCACGAGATGTACATCGGGTGTGGGTTCATTTTTACACAAGCTTGAACCATGGAGAACTCTGCTTGAATTCGGTTTCATGTTTACACAAGCTTGAAATCAAAAACTATGCTTGTTATAAGTTCTCATGCCCCCAGCATAATGATGCAAAACGAGGTACATGCCCCCAAGTTTCATTGCATTCAACAAAGTGGATGGAATGAAGGTTCACTTTTGAGATCTTGGAAAGACTCGACTCATATTTTACGAGATCTTAATCAAAAGACTCGATTTGGAAAGGGAGTTGTTTCATTTTTTAATGAGGTTGACACAGTAAAAGAACTATCCTCATAAGCCTCATTTCATTTTTTTTAACGAGCTTGACACAAGATTAGGAACTACGCTCGACCAATCCCAGTTTCATTTTTTAAGGAGCTTGACATAGGAAAGCGAACTATGCTCCGACTAGACCTAGTTTCATTTTTTAAGGATCTTGACATAGGAAAGCGAACTATGCTCCGACCAGACCTAGTTTCATTTTTTAAGGAGATTGACGTAGGAAAGCGAACTATGCTCCGAACGAACTTCATAATAATGAACAGGAAGTCATTGCTTCCAAGAGTGCCATTCTCGGTGGAAGGATAACATCTTGGAAGTCAAGACCTAATGCCCCCAGGACACTATGCACGACAACAGCATCACTGGATACAGGCACGGGATAAGTAGCCACGTAGTTGACCTGTGGCGGGGCAGATACAACCGGTGGATAAAAACCAAGAGGGGATGACAACTGCGCAGGAGGCACCGGGGGACTAAAGAACGATAATTGATCGATAGTCACAATCCTTCCATCATGTGGAAAGCAAACCACACGGAAAAGTGAAGAGACGAGGGCCCCCATGGCATAAACATAGTCACGACCAAGGAGAATACTGAAATCTAAAGCACCTTGAGTAACCAATACGTCTATATAGATGGTTTTGCCTCCCAAAGTAATAGGGAACTGTGGGAGGATCCCCAATGGTTGACTGGTTCCTCTGTCAAATGCCATCAAATTCTGAGCTACTGGCACAAGCTGTGGGGAGCCCAAAGCTTGCCAAGTAGTCGAAGGCATAAGACTGACAGATGCACCCTCATCCAAGACAGTGCCAGGTACTGCCTTATCACAGGCATGTACTGTAATCTGGAAAGGCACATGGGATGGAAGGCGGAAGGCTGTCAAATGGCTCCAGTCGAAGGAAACGACAGAACTACTTGGTGGGGGAATCGTATGATTGCCCTCCTGCTCTAAGAGAACTGAAGAAGGACTCTCTAGATCAGCTGGGATAGGAGAGTCATTTTCGGGCTCAAGAGAATCTGACGATACGAGAAGAACATGATCATGACGCTCTTTCAGAACAGAGTGATCAACAGGCGGTGAACTCAAGTTGACACTTTCTCCGACCAATGGTTGGTCTGGAGTAGGCTTGGCACAGCCAGGTTCGGGAAGAGGAGCCTGGACAAGAGAAAAATCTAAGTCAATCCCTTTGTCAACAGGGAGAGGGTCTGAAGAGAGCCTCTGATAACCAACAGGAAGTTGCGGTGAAGAAGCTGTAAGACCTTTTATCCATGAGCGGACAAGGGTGAAGGGGATGATTGCCTTCACATAGCTTACAGGGGAATCGAATCTTCCCTTTCTTCTTACCGTTGCCCGTTGATAGGGTAACATTGCCATGAGCTCAAGAGGACGATGAGGGACGAGCCGGATCGCGAGACCATACTTCAAGGATCCTGGGAATGCCATGAGAATCACGAAGAAGTTGGTCATCCTTGCACAATCTACAAGGAAATTTGACCTTCCGCAGAGGAGCAGAGGGTGGCTCGACTTGAATTGGGTTTGGAGGAGTCACTGCACTTTTAGCCTCTCCCTTAGGAGACTTCTTCTTCTTCGTCTTCTTCTTCTTCTTCTTAGTCACCTGGTTACTTGAATTCAGACTTTCACCAAGCGAAGTAGAAGATGAGGACATAGAAACAGGCGAAGAAGGGGAGAGGTCCACCTTGGAATCAACATGATGTTGTTTAGGTGTAGGAACTAATTGACTAGTACTTGAGACGGTAGGGGCCAGAGAGGTTGAGAACAGCCAAACAGGCAACCCAACAATTAACCTAGGAAGGGACAACGTTGCCATGTAAGGAGCACCAACATTTCCTAAACGAGAGAAATGACCAGGATTCCTATCAGAAGGGATGCCTGGGTTGGTGAACTCTGGAAAAGTTTCCATTTAAACAAGAAAGAACCCTACTCAAGCTAACGATAAAAAACCCTACTCGAAACTAGCGCAAACAAGATCTAACAAGGTAAATGTAATCGTGGTCGAATAAATTTTAAGACATTAGGACACAACTTGACCTTTTCATTTTTTAAGAGTCGAGAAAAGGACAAAAGATGACTCTAGTCACCTTCGAATATTTAATGAGCCTGAAGTGACAAGTGCTCAATAGAGCCTTTTCTTTTAAGGAGTCCGAAAAGGATCAAAAAGTGACTACTCTAGAGAAACTAGGCAAGGGGTTTACCAAACAATCCGTAAAACTGCATAGACACCTTAGCGATCATATGAAAGCCAAGGACTTTCCTACGGCAGTCAATCTTCCCGAATGCTGTGTTCGGTGCGTTACGGGCTGTAAGGCGGCATACACGGCTTCTTGTGGATCAAGGATGATAACCTGGTGGAGTCTCCCCATATATACACAACGGTACGTGGGAGCACAAGTCCATACTAGACCACAGTTGAATCACACAAGGAGGAATCACCCAACCTTAATGTGAGAACAAAAGTGACTAGGTTTAACAACACCGGAGCACGTCTCTAGCCTAGACCTCTAGAATGTGAGCGTTATGTTCCAATGCATTTTTAAGTTCATTCGATTTATTTTAGAGTTGATCTTGAGTTACGTTTCGGTTTTCACGTCCTACTGTATGTAATTTCTCAAAATCCCTACATGCACTCTATATGCCAAAACATGTCATTCCATTCGATGAATGCTAATTACAAAAGGGCTTAGAGAGCTTTCATACAAACGAAACGATCACAAACAACAAAGAATTTCCCTAATGCAGCTAATGGAAATCACTAAATTTTTCTTTAAGATTGCTAATCCACTTAATCAAAATGAAAAGTCCTAACCTTCATTAACTATCCCAAAGCAAAAGAGATTTTCTTTTTCAATAATGGCAAAATGCACTAAAGAGTTTTTGAGAAATAATAACAGACAAATGTGGAAAAAACCGGTTGACCCCAAACAACTGTGATCCGTGCCCGGGTAGTGAAAAGAAATCGAAACAATGTCAAGATTGGTTCAACAACAATCACTTAAACAACCAAGCAAAAGCAAGCAAAGAGGAAGGCTAAATCAAACCAATAGCAAGCAGTAAACGAACCTTTGCAAACGAGTAACCAAGCAAAGCTGATCCAATCAAACTTGGAACAATAAAAATAGGTCACAAAGCAAAAAGCAAGATTCGCTTCAACAAGACTCGCAAGAAAGTGCTTCAATCTTCAGACAATGAAAATCAAGTCATAAACCAAGTGAAAAAGGCAGGGGATGGTAAGACCAACAGGCTCAGGAGATAGAATTGAAGAAATTCAATCTTACAGGAATCAACGCGGGAGGAACATAGCAATAGGGCGCTGATAAGAAATTACGCGTAGCAACAATGTGATGTCAGCGCGGAAGAACACGACTTAACCGCGATGGTTCGATTTCCAGAACCGTCGCGACCGTTTTGTGTATTAACGCGATGATCAGGAAATCACAGAAAGGGCTATGCGATGGCAGCGCGACTGTTTTATAATAAACCACGATGAAGCCAAAAAATGACCACAATCAAGCCAAAAACTCCCAAACCAAGGAAATCACTCTTTTAAACAATCAAGGCACTTCCCAGACCGAACCAGGAAACCCAAGAAGTAGAGAACTAATCCCCAAATTTTGAAAAGAGAGAAAAAATCAAACTCAAGGAAAAAATGAACAAGAGTAGGACAAAAGCTAGCCCCAAGCTGTTCAATTTGTAAACCAAACCAGAGATTGACTAAAATGGATTTGATCTACTTCGCTAATGCAGAGCAATAGCATTTCGAAGGCTAACTGGCCATGCTTCAGGTTCCGTCTAAAGCTTACAAATCAAACAACAAGGTAAAAGTCCCTAGCGGAGTCGCCAAATTTGTTGTGTAGGTAAATCCCCTCTGCGGACAAAGGCGATCCCTCTAGCCTAACTGAGGTCTAGCAACAATCAAACAACGCTAACACGCAGGTTCCTAATTGCAAAATAAAGACCGAGATGAGAGCCTACCTCGAATCCAACGCTTATACTCGTAGAAGGGTTGTTGCTTCCATTCTTTCGCTTCAGCTGGTTGCAATCCTCACGATCTCCGTGAACAAACACCTGCACGCACAAAGAACAAGACAAATACAAGCATAAAATCCCGGAAATGCAACTATGTACCGGTCAGAAAAGATACAACTCAAACATCATAACAAAGACACATGAGTGGAACCATAATGATAGTCGTCTATTATTATTGATAAAACAAAAGAGAATACAACCAAGTTCTGACGTCAGATCCTCCTTTGGTTGGGTCCAACCAGCAAGTCCCTCAAGCATTCAACCTTGAAGGTAGATATCCCAAGACAAAACTCTCTCTCACACAAGTTTACACAAGGTGGAAACACTTCACAACCTTCCTTAAGCACTCTAGCAATCCCACACTTATCACACCAGCTGCCTATCAAGCTCACACTATCAGCAATGCTCTAAACACAATCAATTCCAAACTAGCAGCTCATGGCAATGGTGAAGGCTTAAATAGGAGAAGGAGTCTCCATAAATGGTGGGAGGATGGGCTTATCTCCAAGGAAAGTGGCTCAAATGAAGAAACATACATGCCAGAGAAGGGAGGGCCACATTTACAAGGCCAACAACCAGGTCTGGAGTCATATGGAAGGCCGGCTGTTAGAACAAACTCCCCCAAATTGGATCATCACGGGTGCATAACTGCACTGGAGCGCTGTCATCGTTGCTGAATAACAAGGAAAGTCATATCAGCGCGATCAGATATAAGTAACAGACGCGCTGTCACATGAAATTCAACCAGCGCGGGAATCACGTGTGCTTCCGCGCTGGCAGCGCATGAGGTCTGTTTTGGAGCGCTCATCAGTGTGTTTATTTTTACAGCAGTCGCGATGATAGAGGAAACTTTGGCAAAGTGGGTCATTTGGCCACATTAGAGAGCATGAGCATGATTAATTTGGTCCCATGACACAGTAGGAAGACTGACAGGGAGACAATGACAAATTACTGTGTAACAGGTGCCCCCTAAAGCATGAAGCCCGAGAGAGTGGGAGGGGTGAAATGCTTTACAAAACTGGCTAAACTTGAACACCACCAGGAAGAACCTGCATGTAGTACAACTGATATGTCAAATACATGATGTACATGGCATGGGTGCAGCCATCCATAGCAGAGTACATAAAAATCCGGATCCCAGGTATGGACGCAGCCATCCGATGGGGATCAATAAATGGACTCAGGCATGGTCGCAGCCATCCAGTGAATGAGTCATGTAGTGATTATAATAATCCACAAAATGCAGCCCAGATCTCAATATTCAAAATCTGGGGTCTTGCACTCCAACTCGACCCGAATAAAGTACAAGTTCAAGCATGCGAATATAGGAGTCGACGTCGAACATGCGAGAACATTTTCTGATTACCAGTTAATGATGAAAACTATTAACAGATGCGAGAGGTACCACCAATAATGACAATGGTCCTCAAGGTACTATAGGTACAATCCACGGCGTCTGAATCAGTGAGCCAGTGTCGAACACCCATAGAATCATTCGATCGGAGGCTAATGATGAAAACCTCGCGTCAAACACGAAGAACCTGCCATTTAGGCATGCAGGCTCTAAGGCACCTGAAGGGAGTCTCTAGGTCAACTTCCTGGATAATGAGCTGAAGTCGACAGGAAGTGACCTTGATCAAAGGTGGGCCATAATGTTTCCCACATCATCGATACGAGACAGAGAACGATAAAATGTTTTGTGTGAGATACCAGAGGGAGGTTGAGTATTCTGCAGAGGTCAACTTCTCTTGAACATATCGGCGGCACGACAGCGGATTTGGCAGTATTTGATGTCAAATGATCAGGGGTCATGGTGACAAGGAAATGAACAGATGAACGGTCAAACAGGATAACCCAAACCCACGGAGGCAAGCGTGAAACAAGATGAGATGTCCCCACCCAGACACGAACGCAGACAAGTGCCATGTTCAAGAGCGACATACTGCCGACACGATGATGATTACGGTTCCTTTATTCCCCCACCATTTCTGGCGAGTACCCCGGTTATTTTTGGATGGCAAGCTTGACGAGGATAGCATATGCTTGAGAGGCGTCATCATGACGAAACTCGATGTCATTAAGTTTTAACGAGTCTGACAAAGGAAAAACTTGGCGTCTTTTCATATTTAGAGAGTTTGAAAAGATAGCGAAAAGGAAACTCCAGGGGTGTCCTTTTTCGTAAAGTTGTGTCTCCCGAGCCCGAAAAAGTATAAAACTATGCTCGAAAGAACCGCTCGGCCATTACGAACGAGGAGTACTTTTTGTAAGTAGTGACTTTGACCCGAAAAAAAGTAAAAAAGCGATCAAAACCACGTCACTTCCTGACCGTTAACGAACCTAAAACGACAAGGTTCCGACAATCTTTTTGTTTTTAAACGGTCGGAAAAGGGTTTAAAGACGACCACCTCTCATTTACGTTTAACGAGTCGAGAGGAATAACTCGGCAATCTTTTCATCTTTAAACGGTCAGAAAAGAGCTGAAAGAAGACCTCCATTTTTATTCTTTTTAACAAGACAAAAATGGAAAAAATACTCGACAATCTTTTCATATTTTACGAGTCAGAAAAGAGCTTAAAGGTGACTCGTCCTAGAGGAACGAGTGGTATAAAGGGTAGCAACTGGTTCCGACAATAGTGGAACGACCAAAAACACGTAATGGTCAAGAGGCTGGCTAACAAAACCACTCATAACTGCGGTTCCTCAGGAAAGGAAAAACAACCAAGTGAAAGCGTATGATCGACCAAAGAGATGGTGGTGATGGGATGAAAACAACCAAGGCTCATCTAACAGAATTTAGCGGATAAAGACAGTAATCATGAGATGTAAAAGGGGAATGGGTTCATTTTTACACAAGCTTGAACCATAGAGAACTCTGCTTGGATTCAGTTTCATGTTTACACAAGCTTGAAATGAAAAACTATGCTTGTTATAAGTCGCATGCCCCCAGCATAATGATGCAACGAGGTACATGCCCCCCAAGCTTCATTGCACTCAACAAAGTGGATGGAATGAAATTTCACTCTCGAGATCTTGGAAAGACTCGACTTGTATTTTACGAGATTTTAATCAAAATACTCGATTTGGAAAGGGGGTGGTTGCATTTTTTAATGAGGTTGACGCAGTAAAAGAACTATCCTCATAACCCTTGTTTCATTTTTTAACGAGCTTGACACAAGATCAGGAACTATGCTCGAACCAGACCTAGTTTCATTTTTTAAGGAGCTTGACCTAGGAAAGTGAACCATGCTCCGACCAATCCTAGTTTCATTTTTTAAGGAGCTTGACATAGGAAAGAGAACTATGCTCCAACCGAACTTCATCATAATGAACAGGAAGTCGCTGCTTCCAAGAGTGCCACTCCCGGTGGAAGGACAACATCTTGGAAATCGGGACCCAATGCCCCCAAGACACTATGCACGACGACAGCATCACTGGATATAGGCACGGGATAAGTAGCAACCTAGTTGACCTGTGGCGAGGCAGATACAGCTGGTGGATAAAAACCAGGAGGGGATGACAACTGCGCAGGAGGCACCGGGGGACTAAAGAACGATAATTGATCTATAGTCACTATCATTCCATCGTGTGGAAAGCAAACCACACGGAAAAGTGAAGAGACAAGGGCCCCCATGGCATAAACATAGTCACGACCAAGGAGAAGACTGAAATCTAAAGCACCTTGGGTAACCAGTACATCTATATAGACGGTTTTGCCTCCCAAAGTAATAGGGAACTATGGAAGGATCCCTAATGGTTGACTGGTTCCTCCGTCAAACGCCATCAGATTCTGCGCGACCAGCACAAGTTGTGGGGAGCCCAAAGCTTGCCAAGCAGTCGAAGGCATAAGACTGACAGATGCACCCTCATCCAAGACAGTGCCAGGTACTACCTTATCACAGGCATGTACTGTAATATGGAAAGGCACATGGGATGGAAGGCGGAAGGCTGTCAAATGGCTCCAGTCGAAGGAAACGACGAAACTACTTGGTGGGGGAATCGTATGATTGCCCTCCTGCTCTAAGAGAACCGAAGAAGGACTCTCTAGATCAGCTGGGATAGGAGAGTCATTTTCGGGCTCAAGAGAATTTGACGAGGCGAGAAGAACATGATCATGACACTCTTCCAGAACAGAGTGATCAAGGATGATAACCTGGTGGATTCTCCCCATATATACGCGATGGTACGTGGGAGCACAAGTCCGTACTAGACCACAGTTGAATCACACAAGGAGGAATCACCCAACCTTAATGTGAGAACAAAAGTGACTAGGTTTAACAACACCGGAGCACGTCTCTAGCCTAGACCTCTAGAATGTGAGCGTTATGTTCCAATGCGTTTTTAAGTTCATTCGATTTATTTTAGAGTTGATCTTGAGTTACGTTTCGGTTTTCAGGTCCTACTGTATGTAATTTCTCAAAATCCCTACATGCACTCTATATGCCAAAACATGTCATTCCATTCGATGAATGCTAATTACAAAAGGGCTTAGAGAGCTTTCATACAAACGAAACGATCACAAACAACAAAGAATTTCCCTAATGCAGCTAATGGAAATCACTAAACTTTTCTTTAAGATTGCTAATCCACTTAATCAAAATGAAAAGTCCTAGCCTTCATTAACTATCCCAAAGCAAAAGAGATTTTCTTTTTCAATAATGGCAAAATGCACCAAAGAGTTTTTGAGAAATAATAACAGACAAATGTGGAAAAAACCGGTTGACCCCAAACAACTGTGATCCGTTCCCGGTTAGTGAAAAGAAATCAAAACAATGTCAAGATTGCTTCAACAACAATCACTTAAACAACCAAGCAAAAGAAAGCAAAGAGGAAGGCTAAATCAAACCAATAGCAAGCAGTAAACGAACCTTCACAAACGAGTAACCAAGCAAAGCTGATCCAATCAAACTTGGAACAATAAAAATAGGTCACAAAGCAAAAAGCAAGATTCACTTCAACAAGACTCGCAATAAAGTGCTTCAATCTTCAGACAATGAAAATCAAGTCATAAACCAAGTGAGAAAGGCAGGGGATGGTAAGACCAACAGGCTCAGGAGATAGAATTGAAGAAATTCAATCTTACAGGAATCAGCGCGGGTGGAACACAGCGACAGGGCGCTGATAAGAAACTACGCGTAGCAACAATGCGATGTCAGCGCGGAAGAACACGACTTAACCGCGATGGTTCGATTTTCAGAACCGTCGCGACTGTTTTGTGTATTAACGCGATGATCAGGAAATCACAGAAAGGGCTATACGATGGCAGCGCGACTGTTTTATAATAAACCGCGATGAAGCCAAAAAATGACCACAATCAAGCTAAAAACTCCCAAACCAAGGCAATCACTCTTTTAAACAATCAAGGCACTTCCCAGACCGAACCAGGAAACCCAAGAAGCAGAGAACTAATCCCCAAATTTTGAAAAGAGAGCAAAAATCAAACTCAAGGAAAAAATGAACAAGAGTAGGACAAAAGCTAGCCCCAAGCTGTTTAGTTTGTAAACCAAACCAGAGATTGACTTAAATGTCTTTGATCTACTTCGCTAATGCAGAGCAATAGCATTTCGAAGGCTAACTGGCCATGCTTCAGGCTCCGTCTAAAGCTTACAAATCAAACAACAAGGTAAAAGTCCCGAGTGGAATTGCCAAATTTGTTGTGTAGGTAAATCCCCTCTGCGGACAAAGGCGATCCCTCTAGCCTAACTGAGGTCTAGCAACAATCAAACAACGCTAACACGCAGGTTCCTAATTGCAAAATAAAGACCGAGATGAGAGCCTACCTCGAATCCAACGCTTATACTCGTAGAAGGGTTGTTGCTTCCATTCTTTCGCTTCAGCTGGTCGCAATCCTCACGATCTCCGTGAACAAACACCTGCACGCACAAAGAACAAGACAAATACAAGCATAAAATCCGAGAAATGCAACTATGTACCGGTCAGAAAAGATACAACTCAAACATCATAACAAAGACACATGAGTGGAACCATAATGATAGTCGTCTATTATTATTGATAAAACAAAAGAGAATACAACCAAGTTCTGACGTCAGATCCTCCTTTGGTTGGGTCCATTCAACAAGTCCCTCAAGCATTCAACCTTGAATGTAGATATCCCAAGACAAAACTCTCTCTCACACAAGTTTACACAAGATTGAAACACTTCACAACCTTCCTTAAGCACTCTAGAAATCCCACACTTATCACACCAGCTGCCTATCAAGCTCACACTATCAGCAATGCTCTAAACACAATCAATTCCAAACTAGCAGCTCATGGCAATGGTGAAGGCTTAAATAGGAGAAGGAGTCTCCATAAATGGTGGGAGGATGGGCTTATCTCCAAGGAAAGTGCCTCAAATGACGAAACAGACATGCCAAAGAAGGGAGGGCGACATTTAAAAGGCCAACAACCAGGTTTGGAGTCATCTGGAAGGCCGGCTGTTAGAACAAACTCGCCCAAACTGGATCATGGCGGGGGCATAACTGCACTGGAGCGCTGTCATTGTTGCTGAATAACAAGGAAATTCATATCAACGCGATCAGATATAAGTAACAGACGCACTGTCACATGAAATTCGACCAGTGCGGGAATCACGTGTGCTTCCGCGCTGGCAGCGCATGAGGTCTGTTTTGGAGCGCTCATCAGCGCGTTTATTTTTACAACAGTTTGCAATGATAGAGGAAACTTTGGCAAAGTGGGTCATTTGGCCACATTAGAGAGCATGAGCATGATTAATTTGATCCCATGACACAGTAGGAAGACTAACAGGGAGACAGTGACAAATTATTGTGTAACAAGCGTGGTTACATGAATTCTTTGAGCGCACAACAGAGACAATATCCTTTGAGGAGAAGAGATGTATTGGTCAGTCCTATTCAAAAAAGGAAGGATGTTCAGTCAAAGAATGATCCTTCAAACAATCAGAAAAAGGGAAACGAGCTAGCTGATCAGAATCTTAGAAAGGTAAATCAGTAACAAGTACAATTGCAAAAGAGAAAGACAATCAGAAAAAGTATAGCTCAATAAAGGAGCAAACGGATAAGAGGGACATCAACGTCAAAGAGGTAGAAAAAGTCACATCTTTTAATTTAGAAAGTGAAATTGCTAAATTGAATGTGTCAATTCCTTTGAGTAAGCTTGTTAAGAATAGCCATTACAAACACCATGTGTCTAGAATATTGCAAATTGATCCTTTGTCTGACATGGTGAATGTTGAGGATGATCATCTTGAACTTATTTTTGGTACAACTATAGAAGGTCATCTAGAAGATAGTGAAGTCCCACCCTTTTATTTTAGTCTTAGACTGCATGAATATATTCTTCATAATGTTATGCTTGATTCCGAAACTTCCCACAATTTGATGCCCAAGGCCATCATGGAAAAGCTGGGCCTGGATATCACCCAAAAAATCATGATTTGTACTCATTTGATTCTAGTAAAGTTCGTTGCGTTGGTCTCATCAAAGATTTGGTAGTTTCCTTAGATCAAATTCCATCCAATAATGTCTTGATGGACATGGTAGTTGCTGATATACCACCTCGATTTGGTATGTTATTGTCTAGATCGTGGGGATCCAAACTCAAAGGAACTTTACAACTTGACTTCTCTTATGCTACAATCCCTGTTTTTGGTCAATTGAGGAAGTTGTATCAGGAAAAGAAAATGAAATATATGATCACTAGTAAAGAGAAGCCCATAAATCATCTGATAAATTTTGTACATACAGATTTAGTCTTTTGTTTTGTACATTGATTTTCGATTGAATGATGTTGATATTCAGCTTGTAGAAGTAGATGATGTACCAGAAATTTCTGAGAGTTTTAGAGTAGTTCTTAATCAAGAAAAGGAAAATATGGAAATTCCTTCTGAGCAGCCTCCACAGGAGCAGAAAGTTAGTGGAGCAGAAAAATGAAGCAACCAACAAAGGTAAGATCGAAACTAAAGCAGAATTCCAACATCTGGAAGATGACGAGGGCCTTTCGAGCATTGACTTCGATGATGCTTTGGGTAAATATGGTGTAGGTTTTGGAATTTGGATTCGAAGTCCTATTTTTCAACCAGATAAAGTCCCAAGTAATGTTAGAGTGTGTTCCTATAAATTAGCTTTCGATTTCTCTAATAATGAAGCGAAGTATGAGGCATTGATTATAGGTCTAAAGATTTTGAAGAAGATGGGTGCAAAAAGGATGTCTGTTTATGGTGATTCAGAGCTAGTGATTAAACAAGTCAAAGGAGAATATCAAGCGAAGCATCCACGGATGAGAGCTTATAGGAATGCAGTCCTGGATATCTTGAAAATTTTTCCAGAATACACATTGACAACGGTGCCAAGAAGTCAAAACATCATTGCTGATTCACTTGCTATAGCAGTGAGTAATATGAAAATTCCAATGAATTATGGCATTAAATTTGAAATTCATGTCAAACATAGGCCTACTATTCCTGATAATCTGAGATATTGGCAAGTTTTCTGGGATGACAGTGAAATTAATTCATTTTTGTAGAATGAAGGCAAGTTTAAGAATGCTTCCATTGATGATGTTTGTGATTCTGATGAACAAGACATTTAGGTAAATCAGATGGACTTTTTACAGATGAAGGATAATGTTATTCCTAGAGGTCTTATACCTTTAGAGGAGTTGTTTGATCAAGATGATGTGTTGAGAAAACCAACCTTGGTTCCTACTGACAAAGGAGTTGAAGATATAAACATTGGGACAGCGGACCAGTTCAAGCTTGTTAAGTTATCAAAAACATTATCTCCTGAGTCAAAAGCTAAGTATGTTAAATTTCTTTTTGAATTTTCTGATGTTTTTGCGTGGGATTACTCATATTTGAAAGTATATGACAAGAACATCATTCAGTATACCATTCCTATCAAGCTGGATCAAAAAAAATTTAGATAAAAGTTGAGGAGAATCAATCCAAAGCTGCTTCCATCCATCGAGAAAGAGGTAAATAGATTGTTTAAAGCTGATGTCATTTTTCCAATTAGCTTCTCTGATTGGGTTTCAAATTTGGTCCCGGTGCAAAAAAGACTGGAGAGATAAGGTTGTGCATTGATTTCTAGAACCTAAATAAAGTATCCCTCAAAGATAATTATCCTCTTCCTAAGATGGACCATATTCTGCAAAGAGTAGCTGGAGCATCACGGATGTCACTACTAGATGGCTACTCAGGTTACAATTAGATCTTGGTGCACGAAAAATACCAAGACAAAAATGCCTTCACAACATCATGGGGAACTTTTTAGTATGCCAAGATGCCATTTGGGTTGAAGAATGACGGGGCCACTTTTCAGTGGGCCATGGATATAGCTTTCTCTAACGAGAAGGATGTTTTCATGGTGGTTTATTTAGATGATTTGACAATATTTTCTGGTTCTGATGATGAGCATTTACACCACTTGAGGATTGTTTTTCATAAATGCAGGGAGTTTGGGATTTCTTTAAATCCAAAGAAGAGTCTTTTTGCCATGGAGGAAGGTAAACTCCTCAGTCATATAATTTCTAAATATGGTATTCGCATTGATCCTTCTAGGGTAGAGTAAATCCAGCAAATAGACTTTCTACACAACAAAAAGGAGATTCAAGCTTTCAATAGTAAGATGAACTTATTACGCAGATTTAAACTAAATTTGGCTGAGCATTTGTGTGAGTTAGCTAATATGTTAAATAAGGACAGCATTGTGAAATGGACCGAGGATTCCATGAAATCTTTCAACTTGGTAAATCTTGCTTTGACCACAGCCCCGGTTTTGATTAGTCCCGATTATACTCGTGATTTTATTATATTTTCATTTGCATCTGAGCACACTTTGGCTGCAGTGTTTATGCAAAACAAGGATCAGGTGGAACATCCCAATGCATTATGCAAAACAAGGATCAGGTGGAACATCCCAATGCATTTTTCAGTCATACTATAAAAGATGTTTCTTTGCACTATAACATCATTGAGAAACAAGCTTTGGCTCTTATAAAGGCATTGAAGATTTCCGAGTTTACATTATGCATTCACATACCATAGCATATGTTCCTAATGCAGTTGTCAAAGATGTCCTCATGCAAACTAATCTGGAGGGAAGAAGAGGTAAGTGGATAGCAGTGATGTTAGAGTATGATCTTGAGATTAAGCCTACCAAACTGATCAAAGGTCAAGGCTTGGCAAAACTCATGGCTGAGTCGAGTCTTCATGCTCTGGACATAAATCTCATTGCAGCAATGTCAGATGATGAAGATGGTGGAACCCTCATTCAGGTATCAGAGATGTTTCTCAACTCACCTTGGTATTCCGATATAATATATGTTCTTCACCATCTTTCTCCTCCTTCTGGAATGCCAAGAATTAAAGGTAGATCTCTAAAACTAAAGTCTGGAAAATTCTGCATTTTAGATAGTGCTCTTTATTGGAAAGATCAGGGAGCAGTTCTCCTTAATTGTTTGGTTGAAAATGAAGCTCAGTAGGTAATGAATGATTTTCATAGAGGAGATTGTGGGAGTCACTTGTTTTGGAAAACAACAACTAATAAAATCTTGAGAGCAGGATATTATTGGCCATCTTTGTTTTCACATTTATATAAGACAGTCATGAGTTGCCATGAATGTCAAGTTTTTCAGGGAAAAAGGAAGCTGCTTCCTCTTCCTTTGAAGCCAGTTGTAGTTAATGCACCTTTCCAGTAGCGGGGGCTTGATTTCATAGGATAAATTCATCCTACATCATTAGCACAACACAGATGGATTTTGACAGCTACCGATTACTTCACCAAATGGATCGAAGCCATTCCGACAAGGCAAGCTATGGACAGGGTAATTATTCAATTTTTAGAGTCCAATATCTTGTCTCGTTTTGGTTTCCCTCACAAGATTATTATAGATAATACAACAACATTTAAGTTGAAGAGAATGTTTGAGTTTTGCAACAAATACAACATCACATTGGGTCATTCCACGTCATACTACCCGCAAGGCAATGGACTAGCTGAGTCTTCAAATAAATCCTTGGTAAACATTATTAAGAAGATGTTGGAGGCAAAAAGAAAGAATTGGCATCAGAATCTTGTCAATGCTTTGTGGGCCGACAGAGTGAGCGGTAAGAAATCAATAGGTATGTCACCTTTTGAATTGGTTTATGGTACTGATGCAGTGTTTCCCACATCCCTTGCAATCTCGGTCATGAGATTATTGCAAGAAGCCAACAATGAAGAAGATGATATTCAGCGCCGGATCAATCAAATCATTCACCTCAACAAATAAGAGAAGAGGTTTCTCAAAACACTTTCCGGTGCAAGAGAAGATAAAGAAAATTTATGACTGCAAAACCAAGGCAACAAAGTTTTAGCTGGAAGATGTAGTTCTATGATGAGATGCACGAAATGAAGAAAAAGGGAAACATGGTAAGTTTGAAAATCTATGGAAAGGAAAATCTCAGCCTATCGAGGAAAGAATGAAGTTTTATTAAAGGAAATGGATGGTCAAGAATGCTCAGGAGGACCAATGAATGGTAGGCTCCTGAAACACTACTATTTCTGATGCAGCTTGCTGAAGTTGTTTCATTGTCATTGTATATACCAATTTTCTTTCCTTGCAAGTTTTGAAGTACAATGTCATTTGAGCTTGGGGCCCGACGTGAAAGCTATAAAGCTTAAATGCTTTGTGCTGAGTTTAGTTGGTTTTCGAGCCAGTTTAGGGTCGGTTGTGAGTTAGCCTTCAGTTTGTATCGAGTCATTTTTCAAAAATTTCAAAAAAAAAAAAATAGTCTTTCATTTGTTTGACCTTATTGGCCCAATCAACTAGGCACTTGGTCTACGGTGTTCTTGACACCTCCAAGGAGCTGTCATCCCCAGTAAGGCGAATGTTAGTGTCATTATATGCATACTTCCAGCAGGGATCAAATATGCTCTTTTCATTTTCATTTTAGGGGTCTCATACTGAAATATTTGGATCATTCCATTAGCTCATGTCAAAATGGTCCACTGATGATTGTCTTCTTCTCAGAAAATCAAATCTTCCCTCATGAGGTACATTTGTTGACCCATCTCCATGTTGTATTCAATTGTGGTTTCAAATATGTTATTTTTAGTGTCAAGGCAGTTGTCTTTCCATTAGGTCTTAGGGTTCATTTCCAAGGTCCTTCCATTAGGTCTTAGGGTTCATTTCCAAGGTCAAAAGCATGGTTTCAAGTGTAAATAAAGGGCAGCAAAAGTATGAGGATGAATAATAAACAAAGAGTGATTGCTAGTAAGTCATGGTGATTGTACAAAGATCTTATGTCACTAATGCAATTTTCATCTCAAAAAACATGTTTTTGAGATGAAAACAGAGTATTTTTAGTTGATTTATATTTTTTGATGTAATTCAATTAATTTTATGTAATAAGTGTTCCCAGCTACTCCAAGCATTTCTCCTTGCTGCAAGAAAATGAAACCATTAAAGAAATCAATTCAATCAGAACATCCATCCACCTAAAAAGAGACAAAGAAGGAAAAGCATTAAACAGAGATTTGAAGACAAAGAAAAAGTTCCAAAACATTAGAAAGTGGGTTTTTCTAAATAAAAGTAAAAATCAACCTCTATATAAGATGTCAAATTCCTTTTCCAAATTCATCACTTTCATTTGACAAAGAGAAAGAAGAGCATTGAAGGAGAGAGGGGAATTGAGGCCAATTGGTGGCTAAGCAAAAAAGAAGGCACTGCACACAGAGGACGAAGCATTGTGCATAGGGCAATTTTGCCAGTGCAATTTTGCACGGTGCTGCGCATAGAGCCGAAGTGTTGCGCACCTGTAGAGGACGCTACACATAGGACCAGAAGCACCAAAACACCCTATCAATCATCCAAATCGTGTTTTTTTTCATTCTAGAACTTCTAAACAAGTAAGTGTAATCCTTGAACTATCCTCCCGGCATTCAGTTCATCATTTTGAAGTTGGTTTTCTATTTAAAATTTCAAACCCTAGGTTACCTACAAATCCCTCCACCTATCCCTTATACCCTAATTCCCTCAAACAAATCCCTCCACCCATTCCTTATACCCTAATTCCCTCAAACACATTCCTCCACTTATCCCTTATACCCTAATCCCCAAAACAAAATCCTAAAACCCTATTTACTAAACAGTCCCTACCAAAGAAAAATACCCTCCTTCTCACTCTCATATCATATATATTCCATCTTACACCGCATAAGCTCATCTCCCCTTCCCCTATCCCTATTCACCATAACTCACTCCTTGATTACCTTCTCTAGGGTTACAAAGCTTCAAAATTCAACAAACATGGACAAAGAGGATAGAGATTATGAGGATGAGGAAAACACTGGCAGTGAAAGCATGGGAGATGAACCTCAACATCAGAGAAAACCATATAAGGGAGGCAGAATTATCAGAGAGTTACAGGCCTCACATATGACTATCACTTGTTTCAGGCATCTAGGGTGTTATGAGTTTTGTGAGCAGGTACAAAGAGTTCAACATCATCCTGAGCTGACTAGGCTTTTTGTAGCCAATATCTGTGATAACAAAGTAACTCTTGTCGGGGTGACATTTACAGTTTCATCCTCCATCATTGTTGATGCCACAAATATTCCAAATGTGGGGTTAAAAATGGTAGAAGGCACAAGATTTGGATGAGAACTACTATGAGCCATAAATCAAATCCAGGTACATGAATGAAAAGAAGAGGACCTTTCCTTTTAGGTTCCTTGAAGGCAAGTATGCCCCTATGATGAGGATCATTATGAAGCATTTTACATGTGAGGGTAGATTTTCTAGATTGTACACCTATCATATCAGGGTTCTTATGCACTTCACAAGAGTGAAAATGTTGAACATCTCATATTTCTTATTCAGGAACATTGAGAATATGGCCTACAGTGTACAGAAAAAGCCATACCCCCAGCATATGAGTAGTATCTATCACTATTCCTTGATTAAGATGATTATACTACATCATCTCAACCTCCATAACATCTCTTGGGATACATTTATTGCTAATGACATCTTCAATGTTCCTCGGATTCCTCCACTGGTACCCCAAGAAGTAGAAAGGCCTTCCAGCAATGCCAAAGTAAAGAAAGATGAGAAGATTAAAGAGACTAAAGCTATTGAGGAGCCAAAAGCCTACAAGACATATCAGAGAGGGGCTAGAAAGTTTTTTGCAGCAGATAGGAAAGTGTTAACTCCACTTGATGTGGAAGGGGCCTTGTCTTGTTCATCAGCTCATAGGCAAATGCTTGCTCCACAAAATGTGGAAGGGGCTTTGCCTTCTTCATCGACATAACAGGTACAATAGGTGTAGCAGCTGCATAAAGGGAAGGAAAAGATGCTGGAGGAAAGCCTTGATGATGAGGAGGAAAGGGAATTTGATTTGATGGAAGATGATGAACCAGAATAGCCACACATCCATCATGGCATTGAGATAGTTGACTTGGAGGCTCAAGATGAGGCAACAAATGAAAACATAACCATAAGGGAAAAAGATGCACAGATCCAAGCATTGATGGACAACTTGGTGAGAGATAAGTATGTCATTTCATACCTTGAGCAAGAGAAAAAGTAGCTAAGTGAAAAACAAGTCCTAATGGAGCTAGAAATTCTCAAAACAAAGAGGTAAAGTGACAAGGGCAAGTCAGTAATGCAAGAGGAAGAAACACTAGCTACCTTGACTACAAAAGAAAGAATTGAGAAGGAAATTAAGGAGGATAGAGAAACTTGGCTTGACAGAGTCAATTTGCATTTGGAGAAGCCTCTACAAAAGGCCAACAGGGACAATCGAATCATTAGGCATTTAGCTCGCCATTACAAGACTCGGAATAAGATTTGCAACATAAGGGTCAAGCAAATGAAACCAAGGCTAAAATAAGCACTCAAAGGGAAAAAGGAGGGTGATAGGCTTAGGTTGCTTGCTGAAGCTTCCTTGGCTGACAAAGATACTTAATGGTGGTGTTTTCCACAAATTTTGAGCAAGTTTTGAAGAAATTTTTGCTTTGAAGAATTTGGCAATTTTTGACACAGAAATTTTGGCTCTATGCGCAGCGCCACTCGCACTGCGATTTTCATAGAGGCATCCAATGAGGAAATGGTCAGAATTTTTGGATTCACAATGATGATTACATGCACCCTGTGCATTTCCTAAGCTTTTAGAGCAGAACTAGTCAACCAAATAGTCAAGAAACAACCAAAAAATGACCTATCTGCCCTTTTTTTGACACACAGAAGCAATCTTGGGAGAATCAATTTTTGAGGAATCAAATGAACTCCAAATGAAAAAATTCAAGCTTTTCAAGAAATTGGACTTGAAGAGCTTTCCAATGAGCTATCATGATCTCAATTTGGACACTGGGACGACCTCCCAAATGGTCCTTCAAAAATCACCGTGCATAGAGCTTGGGCGCTACGCATAGGACAAAAATTGTGTTCGGTTTCCACTTCACTGTGCCTTGACTGTAATTTTGGGTTTCCTCTCATGGATGGTGTTTTACTGATGTAAATGGTGACTAGGAATGTAAATAGGATGGATAGTAAGTACTAGAAGGTAGATTCATTAGATTAAAAGTTATCTTGAGGACAAATGAATCAGTTTCCTCACTTTTAGAGGCAAGTTGTTAGGTTGCCTAGATTCCAGTTTCTTGTTCAGTTTTTGATGGATTAGTTCCTCATCCTTATGAATTCAAGCCATAATGATGGGAGGAGGTTGAATCAACTTTTATATCTTCTTCTTTCTCATTGTAAAGGGTTGGATTCAGCTGGATGCTTATGCTTTGAATAGACATCATTTTGTATCAATTTTAGAAGGAGATTAATGAAAAGTTGCAGCTATTTATTTGGGATCCATGTGGTATGATGGTCAGTTTAGTTTTTCTTATGTTTTCATGTGTTAAAATGTATTTTTGACTCCATTTCATTATTTCATACTCTTTAAGTGGATGTTTTCAAGTTGATAGGAAGAACCCATAATATTTATGCTGTGTTTTGGGAAAATATTCACAGTCTATGTTTTCTTCAGTTTAGGAAGAATCCATGTTGCTTACATGCTTTTTCTAGCTCCTCACCTGTCTTGAATCACCTCACCCATCAAACCCTAGAGTTCTGAGCCTTTTGCCTACCTTGCCTCATCGAACACCTTGCAATTTTGACCTAATTTCCTTGCCCTAACTGTTTGGCTCCTCCTGATCCAGCAAAACCCTTCAAAATCAAATCAAACCTTGTGCTACTATACCTAGCATAATATCATTTTCTTGATCCAGTCATCTTGGCTGAGATCCTTATGGAGAGAGCCCTCTCCTGGCCTAGTAGGGCTAGCTACTTGGCTAAGTGTGGCTTGTGGTTACCCTAGCATTGCCTTCCTTCAGCCTGAGGTTCAATATAGGTGATAACAAACAAGTCTTATGTGATGTAGTATAAATGGATGCATGTCATGTACCACTTAAAATACCATGGTTATTTAATAGGAATGTATTCCATAATTGTAGGAAAGATACTTATGAATTCACAAAGGCTAGAAAACGATATAAGTTGGAACCGATCCCAGAAAGCACAATGATATCAACAAGAAGCGATAGCAACCAACATGTGAGTAGTGGTGGCAACCAAATTATGTTGCGTTCACCCAAGGAGTTTTTGAGGGAACATAAAAAGGTTTGTTTTTGTTGGGTATAATATCAAAATGTGTCCAGGAAAGTGGGCAAGGAACTCTAAACCACTGGAGATTCAACCTTTGTCAACAGAATTTGAGGAGATTGTTGCAGATGATTTGATATTAGTATCACCCCCCATGAGGAGTGTATCACATTATATTGACTTGGTAATAGGGTCAAGTTTGCCTAATAAATTTCCTTATCAAATGAATCCAATGGAAATTGAAGAAGAGAATAGGCAGGTACAAGAATTTCTTGACATAGAACTAATCAGAGAGAGTTCAAATCCCCATGTTGTGCCAATAATATTGGCACCTAAGAAGGGATGTAAATGGATAATGTATATAGATTCAAGAGCTATTAATAAGATCACTATCAACTATTTATTTCCTTTACCTAGGATGGATGACCTCATGGATTGTTTGATTGGAGCAAGTACTTTTCAAATATTGATTTGAAGAGTGGATATCATCATATTAAGTTAAGGGAAGGTAATGAATGGAAGACAACATTTAGGACTAAAGATGCATATTTTTAATGGATATTCATATTGTTTGGGTTAACCAATTCTCCTATCACATTCATGAGATTGAAGAATGAAGTATTGAAACCATTTTTAGGAAATTTTGTTTTTTTGTGCCTAAATTACATTGTGATCATCAATCAAACAAAGGAAGAAAACCTAGAGCATGTGAGAAAGGTGTTAGAGTGGTTGAGGGGAGAAAAACTATTGAAAATTTTGAAAAAATGTCTGTTCCTAAAGGACAGGTTAGTGTACTTGGGACATATAATTTCCCATGAAAGCTTGAAGATGGATTTTGAAAAGGCAAAGACCATTTTGGATTGGCCAACACCTAATTTTACCTTTAATGTGAGAATATTTCATGGTTTAGCAAACTCAATAAGAATTGTATTTAGAACTATAATGAGATTGGTGCACCACTTACAAGATGTATGAAGAAAGATACTTTTCAATGGATAACAGTAACCATGGAATCATTTGGAAACTTGAATAAGGTAACTGAACAACCAAATTTGGTGCTTATAAGTTTAAGTTTTGTGTTTCAAGTGGATAGTGATGCTAGTGGTTTAATGGTTGAAGTAGTTTTGAGTCAAGAAGGAAGAACAATTGCATTCTTTAGAGAGGAACCAAATGATGCCAAGAAGAAATACTCTCTTAATTATCAAGAATTATTTTCAATTGTAAAATATATGAAGCACTAGACACATTACTTACTACCAAAGGACTTTTGTTATTTACTGAACATAAGGTGCTACAGTACATCGATAGTCAAGGTAATCTTAATCAGAGGCATTTCAAATCATAAGGCATGAAGAAGAGGTGAATCTTGAACACAAATCTCATAGGTAGGTGATGAAACAACTATTGGTGAAAATGTAATGGTCTTTTATTAGGAACAAGGTGATAATTTAATGTTTCGAAGGGTTTCGATTAAACCTAAAAAAGAGATAGTAGAAGCATTTGAACAAAGAAGGAAAAAAATTTAGACTAAATGTAAAGTTCAAGGCAAATGTTGTAATCTAATCATAGATGATGGAAGTGAGAGAAAAATTGATATCCACAAAATTCATAGAGAAACTAATATTTACATGCATTCCCCATCCCAATCTATACCAGCTTCTCTAGTTACAAAATGAGGAGAAAATGGCCATGACATATCAATGCTTGTTAAATTTTCAGATTGGAAACTTCAATGGACAAGTCTTATGTGATGTAGTAGAAATGGATGCATGTCATGTACTGCTCAAAATACCATGGTTATTTAATATGATTGTATTCCATAATTGTAGGAAGGATACTTATGAATTCACAAAGGCTGGAAAACGATATAAGTTGGAAACGATCCTAGAAAGCACAATGATATCAACAAGAAGCGATAGAAACCAACATGTGAGTAGTGGTGGCAACCAAATTATGTTGTTTCAACCCAAGGATTTTTTGAGGGAACATAAAAAGGTTTGTTTTTGTTGGGTATAATATTGAAATGTGTCCAAGAAAGTGGGGCAAGGAACTCTAAACCATTGGATATTCAACCTTTGTCAACGGAATTTGAGGAGATTGTTGCAGATGATTTGATATTAGTATTACCACCCATGAGGAGTATATCACATTAGATTGACTTGGTAATAGGGTAAAGTTTGCCTAATAAAGTTCCTTATCAAATGAATCCAATGGAAATTGAAGAAGTGAATAGGCAGGTACAATAATTTCTTGACATGGAACTAATCAGAGAGAGTTCAAATCCCCGTGTTGTGCCAATAATATTGGCACCTAATAAGGGAGGTAAATGGATAATGCATATAGATTCAAGAGCTGTTAATAATATCTCTATCAAGTATTTATTTCCTTTACCTCGGATGGATGACCTCATAGATCGTTTGATTGGAGCAAGTACTTTTCAAATATTGATGTGAAGAGTGGATATCATCATATTTAGGTAAGGGAAGGTAATGAATGGAAGACAACATTTAAGACTAAAGATGTATTTTTTGAATGGATATTCATATTGTTTGGGTTAACCAATTCTCCTATCACATTCATGAGATCGATGAATGAAGTACTGAAACCATTTTTAGGAAATTTTGTTTTTTTGTGCCTAAATTACATTGTGATCATCAATAAGACAAAGGAAGAAAACCTAGAGCATGTGAGAAAGGTGTTACAGTGGTTGAGGGAAGAAAAACTATTGAAAATTTTGAAAAAATGTTTGTTCCTAAAGGACAGGTTAGTGTACTTGGGACATAGAATTTCCCATGAAGGCTTGAAGATGGATTCTAAAAAGTTAAAGACCATTTTGGATTGGCCAACACCTAATTTTACCTTTAATGTGAGAAGATTTCATGGTTTAGCAAACTCAACAGGAATTGTATTTAGAACTATAATGAGATTTGTGTACCACTTACAAGATGTATGAAGAAAGATACCTTTCAATGGATAACAAGAGCCATGGAATCATTTGAAAACTTGAATAAGGTAACTAAACAACCAAATTTGGTGCTTCTAAGTTTAAGTTTAGTGTTTCAAGTGGGTTATGATGCTAGCGGTTTAATGGTTGAAGTAGTTTTGAGTCAAGAAGGAAGAAGAGTTGCATTCTTTAAAGAGGAACCAAATGATGCCAAGAAGAAATACTCTCTTAGTGATCAAGAATTATTTTCAATTGTATAATCTTTGAAGCACTGGACACATTACTTACTACCAAAGGATTTTTGTTATTTACTGAACATGTGTAATTATGCATTCACTCTCTATCGATCGAATCTGGTATGAAACATATCTCATTCATGCATAATGAAATATGCCCATAGCAGCATTTTTCGTGAAAGCGTAATGACGTAATGACATATATAATGAGCGTCATTCAATATCTCAAGAATGACTAATGGATATAGGTCGAGGGGAAAGTCAAAGTGGGTGGAGAGATAGAGTCTTCTTGGAAGGGGGGGGCTACTTGGCTTGGATACTTTTATAAGAGGCTCAGTTGGGCTTAGCTCCCCGGCTGGGCTGGACGCAGTCATTGTCAGAGGGTCCATATCCAATAGTCGATCAGTACCAGGAGGTGGTATTCGAAGCTAGGAAGATGAGGCATGCACAGAGTGCTATTAATATTTTCCCACCTGAAGAAAGAAAGGTGAAACAACAGCTGGCTTCTTTTGAAACTGCTGCTTCTAGTGCTACTGCGTTCCATTCATTGCTACGTACGACGACCAGAAGCAGCTTGTGGTCGGCTTGGTTCGAGTTCCAATCCCAAGCAGGGTCTAGTCTATTTGGTGGTCTAGCAATAACGTAAGTAAGTGGTGGGAAATTCCCCACCCACAATTTGAAAGCGTGAAGGTCCGTTCTAAGATTGCTAGTAATATGTTTTGTAAAGGTCAAGTCGATGTGGGTGACTCTCCTGGATGAATAGATCACTCCCACCACCCAATAAGCATCAAGGAAGGCCTAAAGACTAACAGGAGATGAAGGTCTGAATCTCGCTCTTTACAAGCTTAATTTTGATCTCAATCTGCGGGGTATGGCTACGGAACAGGTGGCATTCCTTTCCGAGTACGTCCCGTTATCAACAAGGGATAACCTAAGGAAATGATGCAGGGGCAAGGACCGGAAGGGTGCATAAGCACACTCGACTGTCAAGGAGAGGGACGAAGTCACTCACTCATTCCGATGGGTGAGGAGCTCGACTGTTAAGGCCACCATCGTGTAACCCGAACCCAATACATTCCCTTATGTAAAGCAAGCAAATGAGAACAACCCATTACCTGTGTCAACATAGTGCTTATTATAACTCCATATTCAAATGGTTTTAGGTGCTACAGTACATCGATAGTCAAGGTAATCTTAATAAGTGGCATTCCAAATCGGTAGAATTTTGCAAAGTTACATGTTTATTTTGAAACATGTATGGAAAATCATATAAGGTAGTATCTGCATTAAGTTAGAGGATAATGTTGTTGAATAACTTCTCAATTAAGGTTGTGAGCATGGAATATATGAATGAGTTGTTTGAAGAGGATGTATATTTGAAAAATCCTGTAAGGCATGTAAGGAACCTTGGAGTGTTTATAAAAAAAACATATTTGGATTTCCACATCCGAGAAGGATTCTTGTTTAAGAATTAAAGTTTGTGTGTTCCTCAGAGATTGTTGCATATTAATATTGTTAAAGAGGTGAATACTTGAGGTTTGGTTGGACATTTTGGTGTTGGAAAAACCACAACATTAGTAAAGGAAAGATACTTTTGGCCTAGTATCAATAAGGATGTTAAGAAAAATTTGAGTGTTGTAGGATTTTTCAGTTAGTGAAAGGAAGGAGTCAAGATATGGGGAAATATACACCACTGCAATAATTTAGAGGCAATGGGAAGAGATAATTATGGAACTTATTTTGGGATTTATTAAAATACAGAGGTAAAATTTATGTGGTGGTTGTGGTAGATAGGTTTTCCTATTCTTTCAAGAAATTATGATATTGAACTAGGTGTTCTATTCTTTCAATAAATTATGATGTTACATGGACTACAAGGGAGTGTCACTTTTGACATGGATACCACAGTCCTTGGACCTTTTTGGAGGGTGCTTTGGAATAAGATTGGCTCCAATTTGTTGTACGGTTTTGCATACCATCCAAAAATGAGAGACTAACTTGGTTAAATAGAAACTTGGGAAATAGTTGAGGAGTTTGAGAGGAGAAAATGAGGACAATGGGATTTGGTTTCGGGTCAAGGTGAATTCACATACAACTATACAATTAATAGGTCTATTGGAAAGAGTTCAATTCATATTTTTATGGTAGTTCACTCAAGGGAGTTGTAGATTTGGTTAAGTTTTAAAACATGAAAGATAAAAGTTTTAAAACATGAAAGATAAAAGGAGCATTGAAGCGAGTTTGCAAAGGACATGTAGGAAATGCATGTGAAAGTCAAACTAAAGCTACAACAAAGGAATTCTAGATATAAGAAGTGGGTAGATCTACAAAGAAGGTAAAGGGATTATGGAGACTTGGTGATGGCACATTTAAACAAAGAGAGATTTCCTAAAGGTACATCTTGTAAACTCAAGTACAATAAAATCAAACCACGTTGAGTCATTAAGAGGATTTCTGATAACAAATATAATTGGAGTTACTAAAGAATTTTGACATTTCCCTAATATTCAGTGTTGCTAACTTATACAAGTTTCACAAAGGAAAGGGATGATGAAGATGATATCCTAGATGAGCGAAAGAAACAATTGCTCATCAATTTTGTTGAAAAATTAGAGAAATTCTTACTGAATAGGGTCATCAATTTAAATGTTTCTACTTATTTACAATCACTACAACATCTCCCCCATATTGGGTTGTATAACTTCTCTCCACACAATCAATTCAACAACTACTTAATTTTTATCAAAATTTAAATATTGAATAACAACAATAATAGGCTTAGGGAAGCTATATGGGAATGTTCCTTAAAGATTAGAAACCTCCAATGAAATTATCGTATTTAAGATCTATCCATCGAAGTAATATTTTAACATTATTTTAAGGACGTGGAAAACATATATTCTTCATAGATAAACGTAATCAAATAATACATTATAATAGTAAGTTGTATAGTAGTTTAGTTTTTAATGGGAAAGTTAGAAAATACATAATGAATACTTAAACTTATATGAATAAGTATACGAGTAACAAGTCTTCTTTGTTAAAAGATAAATAAATTAAGAAAAACATTATTTAATCAAAGAATTTGCAAAGGAAAATTGAACTCTCTATCTCAAAAGTGAAAGATTTAAGCCTTCTGAAAATAAAATTAATATGAATAGTTATCAATTGTAAATTAAACATTAACACAATCATAATAGAGTATATTGTACCATCTCATATATATTAGTTATTAATATTGTGCAAATGGTAAAAGATAAATTGAATATAAAGCATATACTATGTTAATAATAAGCATATATAATATTTATATTTATATTATATACATTAACATATATTAATATTTTAAAAAATATTCATAAAATCGTGACTCTTGATGTAAAAAAAAACAATTAAATTAACTTTATGAATAGTTATCAATTGCAAATTAAATATTAACACAATCATAATAGAGTATATCGTACCATCTCATATATATTAGTTATTAATATTTGTGCAATGTTAAATTATAAATGAATATAAATCATATACTATGTTAATAAATAAGCATATATAAATATTATATTTATATATATACATTAACATATATAATATTGTTAAAAAATATTCATAAAATAATGAATTTCAATGTAAAAAAAACAATTAAATTAACTTTTTCCAATATTCATAGATTTTATGTTTTTTCTTTTCTTTTTTTTTCAAATTATTGCCCTTCAATTTTGGCTCTCTTTTTTTTTTACCTTTTCCTTTCCTATTTTTGTTATACAATAAGACTTTAATTCTTCTATTTACCTAATATTTTATATTACCAAATAGGTAAATATTTATAGTAAAAAAAAAATATTCACACCATCTCATATATATTAGTTATTCATATTGTGCAATTGGTAAAATAAATATATATCATGTGTTATGTATTTTCTTTTCCAAATTAAATTTTCCATTGCAGTCACAAAATTACAAAATTATTGAAATGTTATTTGTCTCTAGCCTACCACTCGGGAAACTAGACCAAAAATAGAGTAATTGTTTGTCAAATAGCATCCAAAAATGAGTTGAGAGTAGAAACATCAAACTAAGAAGGATAATCATCATTCTAGTAGTGGGAAAACCAACTGAGAACATGGAAGCTAGTCTAGAGTATGACAATAATGTAGCTAAAAGAATATAGTTGTTCCAGATGTGGGGACAACTAGCCAAGAAAGAAATAACTATAGTTATAAACTTTATAGAGATAACAACAAATAAAAAAATCATTTAAGTCATGATGATAATCAAGTTTCTAGGTGAAATTAAAATTGAATTCGGGCTTCATGGAAATGGCATGATGGGAAGGAGCAAAGTGGAGGCGACTAGGGTTTCAGTTTACTGAGGTAGTTTTTCCCCATGGATGGGCACAGAGGAGGGAGCTCCACTCCCTCCTACAAGGAGGCGGTGGCCAACAAGGGCAAGAAACCTTCGGATAAGGGCAGAGGTAATGCTGAGGAAGGAAGAAGAAACAGGGAAGAGGAAACAGAAGGTGCCAAATCGAAGGAGAATGATGGCACAAAAGACAAGGAAGAAAATGACAAAAAACAAGGAACAAAAGACAAAAATCATAAGGGACCGTGTAAACCCAAGGCTGAAATCACTCCTAGAGTAGTTTTAAATGATCCAACACTGTAGGCGCACAGGGATCACATGAGGACTTATGCAATCATATGCAAATTCATGGGGTTATGGCCCACTGAAAAAACTTTACAAACATGGATCAGATACCACTGGAAGCCTAAAGGGAGCATTGATCTTCATATGGGATCCAAGGGATTCTTCACTGTGGTGTTCACTAACATTGAAGATAAAGACAGAGTGTTTGAAGGTGGGCCCTACTTCTATGTAGCAGTAAGGCTCTATATGAGGCCATGGATGATGAATTTCGTTCCGGAGCGGGAAACTTTTACTTCAGTTCTGGTTTGGTTAAGACTCTATTCTCTAGCTCTTGATTAGTGGCAATCAAAATCACTAGCTGCCATAGGCAATAAATTAGGAAGGTTTGTCAAAGCTTCTAAAGCCACAAGGAGGGGAAAATATACCTCCTTTGCAAGGATCTGTGTGGAGATGGATCTATCTGGAGCTCTTCTGGATGAGGTCATCTTGGAGGTTTTTGACGAGGAATGGGTGCAGACAATAGACTACGAGCATATTCCATTCAGATGTCGTAGATGCCATGAACATGGGCAACTTCTAAGAGACTGCCCCCTCAGTAAAGCAGAAAACAAAAACAAAACTAACACAATTAAAGACATGGACATCTTTCACAAAGTAGTTCATAAAGGAAAAAGCTACAAAAAAGGGCCAAAGCAACACCAAACTGAAGGACAAAAGGCTAGTCAGAATCAGTTCCAAGTTCTCGAAGAGGATGAAGAAATAAAAGTAGAAGATCAAGTAAAAAATGAAGGCTATGAGAAGAAGGAGAAGGAAGAAGATAATGATCAGACACAAGAAAACGAAAAACAGAAAGGGATCATGATGAGTGATTCAGAACTGGAAATGGATCAGGAAATGACCCAGAGTGAGATGGAAACGGAGGACAATGAGCTACAGGAGATACTTGATAGAGAAAACTTGGATCTAGAAGGGTTCTTGAATCAGGGAAATACTGGCAGGGTAGAATCACTACCACAAGAAGAATTCAATCGAATACAGCAGTTATTCTTATGGAAAGACAGAGTAATGAAGAGGTGAAAGCAGTAAAAACGACTACAGGGTTAGCACCAAGAAATCTAGGAAAAAAAAGAGGCAGGAAAAAGCAGAACGAGCTACTGATGGAATGTGGAAAGCTTATGGTAGACTCAGGTAAGATGAAAGATCTAACCAGTTACTCCTTTACCAATCTTTAATTATGAAGTTCACAACTTGGAATATTAGAGGTCTAGGCAACAAGAGAAAATAGAGAATGTTGAATAACAAAATGAAACAGGAAGCTCTGGATATAATTTTCGTCCAAGAAACGAAATGCTCCATTCAAAAGTTAAGGAAAATCCATAGTAAATGGCTCAGCAGATTTGAGTTTCTAGAAGTTAAAGCAGAAAATACAGCAGGGGGTATCCTCACTCTCTGGAATCCCCAAAAAAATGGAATAATTGATGTGGAAGCATCAAGGAATTATTTATCAGTGGTTATACAGCCCGTAGGAGATAGGGACACTTATCTAGTCACGAATGTTTATCGCCCTCAAAGGTTAGATGACAAAATCAGGTTTATAGAATCCTTGGTGTATCTCCCTGTCAGGCATGCAAGATTACCTTGGGTCATAAGAGGGGACTTCAATATGATCATATCTCTCTCAGAGAGAAAAGGGGGTACAAGAGCTCTAAGTAAAGATTCCTCAGCCTTCCAAACCTTTTCAAAAAACATGAAGTTGGTTGACATTGAGACAAACAATGGCCTCTGCACATGGAACAATAAAAGAGGAGGGGATTCCCAGGTAGCCTCCAAGTAAGATAGATTCATGATCTCTGAGGATCTCATGCTTATGGACAATGAAATAATAACAAGAATTCTCCCTTTTGGAGGCTCAGATCACTAGTTGGTTCAAATGGAGATCAAGGGCATAGGTACCCCAAGAAATCAACCTTTCAGATTTGAAAATATTTGGCTTTCACACCCAGAATTCATTAGCAACATTGAAAAATGGTGGGCAGAAGATTTGCAGATTCAGGGATCAACAATGTTCCTGCTACACAAAAGATTAAAGCACATCAAGTTGAAGCTAAAAGCTTGGAACAAGAATGAATTTGGAAATATTTTTGTAGGTAAGGAATCTGTGGAAAATAAAATTCTGGAGCTCAACCAAGCTTTGATCAAGGAAGGTTTTGATAAGAACAAAAATGATCAAATAGAGAAACATCGGCAAGAATGGGAAAATTTGTGTAAACAAGAGGAAATTTTTTGGAAACAAAAATCAAGAGTTCAATGGCTAAAAGAAGGAGAGTGTAACACTAAATTTTTCCATAGAGCCACCATTGCAAATAGTACTCACAACAGGATCTCTTCGATCAAGGATGAGGATGGGCTAATACATCAATCCCATGAGGACATAGAAGCATATTTAGTTAAGCACTTTCGAGGTATTGCCCAAGAAAACATTTTAGTAAGGGAACCTTTCATCAAGGACTTCACTAAAAACATCCCTAAGTTAGTATCCAGAGAGGATAACTATAATCTCAATAGATCTATAACTAAAAAGGAGGTCAGTGAGGTACTCAAGGAAATGAAAAATGGCAAGGCTCCAAGTCCGAATGGATTCAATGTGGATTTCTTCAAAGTTTGATGGAATATTGTCAAAAAGGATATTTTAAGGGTAGCGAAAGATTCCAGGCTGAACAGAACTATTTTGAAGGCTCTCAATACCTCCTTCATCGCCCTAATTCCAAAATAGGATAATGCTCAAACGCCAAAGAGGTATAGGCCCATTGCTTTATGCAATGTAGTTTACAAGATAATTTCCAAGGTCGTGACCATCAAACTCAAACCTTTGCTACCTATGCTTGTTTCCGAGGAACAATCTGGTTATGTGGAAGGTAGACAAATACTAGATAACATCATTCAAGCTCACGAGGTGGTTCACTTGTTAACCAGTAAAAGGAAAGCGGTATGATAATGCAATTGAACATAGCCAAAGAATATGATAAAATGAACTAGACATTTATCAAGAAAGTGTTTACCACGTTTGGTTTTGATCATAATTGGATCAGATAGGTCATGGCACTGGTGACTTCCTCCAACTTTTCAATTTTAGTTAATGGCTCCCCCTCTGAAATTTTTCTTCCTTCTAGAGGTCTCAGACAGGGAGATCCGCTCTCTCCTTTTCTCTTCATCCTTATGATGGAAGGGTTGGGGTGGTCATTAAGCATGTTAAAGTAATGGGCAAAATTTAAGGACTCGAACTATCGGAGAATGGTCAAGTTCTGACTCATCAACAATTTGTAGATGATACCATGTTACAGGGAATTCCCACAGTCAAGGAAGCGCTTGCATACAAACAAATTTTGAATGAATTTGCTATGGCAACAGGTATGGAAGTCAATCTTTCCAAATAAAAAAATAAAAATTCTGTAACACCCATATAGCCATTCAGAGAAATTTCTCCAGAATTCTTGGCTTTCAAAGAGATTCCCTCCCCTCTAAGTATTTGGGAGTTCCTCTAACGGCTAAAACTTTGCACAAGAGCATTTGGGCACAGTTAATCATCAAGATACAAGATAAGGTCAAGAAATGGACAATCAGGTCTTTAAATCTAGCTGGTAGACTGGTTCTTACAAAGGCAGTGCTCCAAGCTATCCCAGTCTTTATGCTATCAGCTCTCCCAGCTCCAAAAAGAGTCTTACAGCAATTTAGAAATATCCAAAGAGATTTTATGTGGGGCAAGGAGGAAACTAGAAAAAAATGGGCTTTAGTCTCATGGGAAAAGATCTGTAAACCCAAGAACCAAGGAGGCTTAGGATTGGATGATCTATAGGTTCTAAGTAAGGTTCTAGGGGCCAAACTTTGGTGGTGGTGGGTTAAGGATCCTAAGGCTCAATGGGTAGGCATCTAGAAGGAAAAATATTCTAGCTCCTAGTAGTCTTCTGAGCTAATAAGAATGTCTAGAAACATGAAGGGCTCTCCCATATGGAACAAGGCCTGGGAGAACAGAGGGGTGGTTCAAAAAAATAGTTTCTAGGAAATCAGAGATGGAGATCTGGCACTCTTCTGGGAGGATAAATGGCAACAAGAACCAACACTATTGAAAGAGGAATTTTTGGGCCTCAAGCATGAGACGAACAACCAAGGATTAGTAAAGGTAAAGGACTTTTGGGAGCATGCTCAATATACAGGAAAATGGAGAACATGGAGAAAAATAGATGGCAGAGAGGACAGAACCCTCAATAGTAGAGTAGAGAACCTAAAGAGGATATTGGATCAGAGGATGATTTTAGTTACTGAAAGACAAGATCAACTAAGATGGGTACCGACAAAGAGGGCAATTTTAATATTAAGGAAGCAAAAGGTATTCTCCTTGGGCTGGAATCCCAAGCTCCGTCAGAATCTGGTAGAAGCTATGGAGGCACAAAGGCTAGATAAAGATCAAACTCTTTATGTGGCTGGTTCACCACTGGAAAATCTTAACCTGGGACAATATTAGAAAGAGGGGTATGCTGGGACCCTCCAGATGCCAGCTCTGTGAAGCCCAAGAGGAGACAATGGAACATCTTCTCAATAGCTACATTTTCACCTCAAGGTTATGGGATATTTTTTCCACCATCTTCAATTAGTCTGATAGAGACGAAGAAAGTATCACTAACACCCTAAACAATTGGAGGAATAATTTTTCGGATTATGAAGTTCTTAACTCGACCTGGGCTCTTTTGCCAAGTTTCATTATATGCAATGTGTGGAAAGAAAGAAATAAAATAATTTTCAAAGAAGAGAAGAATTCCTCTCTTCACCTCTTGGAACAGATCTTGAAACAACTTAAAGAGACAGTTAGCACCACAGGAAGGGAGCTCCCAAAAAAACTTCCCTTAGAATTAGAGTTGAGAATTCTCAGGTAGTTAGGCATGCAGGGGCTCAGCCCACAAGGTCTAGATAGGAAAATAATCATGAGGGAAAAGGTTAAGGAATATTGGAATCCCACCCCCGGAAGGTTTTCTGAAGTATAACATCGATGGAGCTTCAAAAGGTAACCCGGGAACAACAAGCTTTGGTGGAGTTCTTTGGGATGAAACCGGAAGCATTATCTCCCTCTTCCATTGTGATTTAGGAAAAGCCACCAACAACATGGCGAAACTAATGGGATTGGAGAAATGCTTAGAATTTTTGAAATGGGACAACTGCCAAAATGTGATAATAGAAGTTGATTCAGAGTTAGTCATCAACGCGACCGAGAAAATTAGTCATGGAACAGGGCCGGAAAAATTTACAAAACACTGGAGGTTAATAAGGGTTCTCCATAAAATACAGGAACATCTTCAGGGACTACGCACACTCAGATTCATACATGTGTGTAGAAAGGCCAACAAATTGGTGGACATTCTAGCCAACCAAGGTGTCAAGTGTAAGGATAGCAAAATTTCGATGGGTTGGCTTGCAATGTCGCAAAGCAACCTAAAAGAGCTTTGCCATAACTAGGTGAAAGAGGATAAAGAACTGTATCAGAACAAAAGTAAGGAAGCCAATACGAAATGAGCAGATTTCTGCAAGATTCACAATTTTGGTCAGACAGGTCCATGGTGGAAGGTTAGCTAGGGTTGACCTCAGCAACTATGGTAATCACAACCCTGAAAATCCTCGGAGTCTGGTGCTTGGGTTTCTCAGTCATGAGAAAAGTTGAGAGTAATAATCAATGGCCCTATTCTAGCAGCAACATTTCCCAATTTTCCAGTGTCGGGAGACAATACCACTTCCCAAGTGGTTTTGGAGCGATCACACCGCTTTCAAGTCGAAGGTGGTTTTGAAGTTTTGGCAGTGATGCCATACAACTCTTAACACATGGATGAGGACTAGGTCTGAAAACCACCCTCATCATACACTAAAGCTCGATGACTTCAGATGTGCGATTTTCAGCTCTGCCATCCAATTTAGCTAGGCCGATCAACGATCAGGATTGTGCGAGCAGTTTGGTGGGGTCGGGGGGTTAAACATCTTGCTTCTTCATGGAGTGATATGTTTCTCCGTCATCATATTTAAAAAGAAAAATGGACGGTAGCGATTAGGAGGCAAGTTAGGGGTTTTTTGGTGCGGGTATTTGTGGGGAGGGTTCATGTGCCCTGCGATTCCCATGGCTTATTTTTGTCTGTACTTAAGAGGGTTTGATGGGTAATTTATGGGGTTTTAGGGATTTCATTATGTAGGACATCTTCCTATTTTTCCTTAGACCACACAGTTTGGTGGAAATGTGTATATATTGTAAATTATGTTTGATTTAATGATATAGAAGGTACGACTCTTGCTTTAGCAAAAAAAAAAAGATAATCAAGTTTCTAGGTCAATGGGATGGTTTGCATCCTTATAATGGGGCATTGTTGTTGGGCGAGCCCGTTTTGAGGTAATCAAGTCATCCCTCGACATCAAAACAACTTCCGTTCATCCAACCTATACAATATAATGATTCTTAGCATCTAATATGTCAATCAACATTTTTCGAGTAGTAGCTTGACATGTCAATATAATTCCATAGTATACAAATAATGATTATATCTACCACTGGTATTCCTCACATCAAGGATTCAAGTTGTGACACAATTAAACACCTCATAATCCAAAATACCCTCGCACTCATATTGAACCTTGTCCTCAATTACATGTATTTTTGATTGAATTTCAATTGGGTTTGGGCCTAATAATGATATGTGGAAGCCTCAACAAGAACCAAGCTCATGAATCCCCCACATTATTGCATCCTCTGCCACCTAAACAACTTTTGGCTCTCTGGTGGGTCATGGTGTCTAAAGGAAGAAAGAAGAGGGTTGGACAAAGATTCTAATATCTAGAGCATGAATGAAGTATTAGCTAAAGAAGAGGCTGATGCTCTCTAGGGTAACAAAGGTTGAGTTAGAGATCGATTTATTTTGCTAGTTTCCAAATTTCAACTTAGATGAGGGTGAGAGGAAATCCAAAGAAAGGAAACCAAAAAAGAACAAAATTGGGGAGGAATTGCATCCTAGATTCATGGTGAACACTTGAAACAACCAGAAGATGGTTACCATAATGAAAAAGGAAAGCATAACAATTAGTCGAGGGATTGATATTGCCTCAAAAGCTATGGAGGTTCATTCCACATGAATGTAATGACGTCTACGTTGATCTCATCGATAGTCACCCTCATCGTAGAAAATATCATATAATATATTAATAAGTATATATAGATTATTATTATATTTATATTATATACGATTAATATAATAATATTTTTCCAAAAATGTTTTAAAGATTAGAAGTTTCAAGATTAAAAAAAAAGAGTGAAATAACTTCTTTTATTTCAATTTTCTTTTGTAGATTAAGTTTTTACTTTTTAATTTTGATTTTTCTAAAAAAAATTACATTGTTTTATCCTATTTCAATTTCAATTTCGCATAAGATTCAATCTTTTTATCAAAACATTACAAAAATAAAATTTTAATATATCCACCAAAAAAAAGTATTTACCTAAATGTTACAACATGAATAAATAGGTAATAGTAAGTCAAATTTGTCTTTAAACAACTAATAACATTTTATTAAAATATTACTTATATATATATATATATATAATATATATATATATTATATATATATATATATATATTATAATATATATATATAATAATAAAGCATCCTTATTTATTTATAATTAATACATCAAAATATTATAATTTTATAATTAATAAAAAAAAATTATTTAAATTTCAAAAAAAAACCAAAATTCCCACGGGGCATAGAATAGACAATGATGGGATGTACTATTAAGTCACTATGTGTTGTGAAGGTCACTAGTTTGAAACTTCATGGCAAAAAATCCAATCATGTTAAGGGTTGGTGTGGCCCATGCTGGGTGCGATCCCAAGGCGATTTTGATGGCTTAGATGCCCTTGGATCGTGGTATCTCAAGCCACAGGTCAAGCCTATTGTAATCTCTGACGAACTCACACCACTTGATAAAAAAAAGAAGGAAATATATATATATATATATATATATATACCCCAGATCTGGGTGTAATGACACCTCATTCCTGTGCTTGGGAAGGATGCCCGCCACCCCGTCACCTTCCACTACAATTAAGAGGGGCCAACGCCTCCCATGCACGAAATGTGCAAGTCCTTATTATCTTTGGCACTATGGTGACATTCTCTCAGACCCTTCAACTTACTATTCTCATGTAGAAAGGTTAGATTTTATCCCTAGTTGTGCTACGTTCCCACTGTTGGTGGGATTTTATATCCATCTATGCTGTATGTTTTGATCTAGATGCAGAGCATGTTGATTGGTTCAATGGATTGAGGCCTATATTATTTTATTGCTAAGGTCACATATCGAAGGGACTACTACAATTGTGACTCACAGAGGCCTCCCTTTATGTCTGCTTCTTGTGGCTAAAATTAGTGGGTATTGTTAGAGTTGGTCTAGTAGCCCTCCATCAGCGATCAAAACTCTTTGCATTTGCATAAGTAGGTGTCTCATCAGTCTCATCTCATTGCATTCCATTAGGCATGCCATAACCCTGATGGAGGAGCCGGTGTCTTTATTCCCCTCTTGGCACTGCTGGATCAAGTTGTTTCAATCAATAAACTCTTTCAAGGCTACTTCTCTTGTCTTAAGGTCAAAAGTCCTAGGTCTAGGGGTTAGGTCCAATTTGTCTTTGAGGTCATGTCTTTAAAAGTCAATACATGCCCAGCAGGCCAGAGGGATGACTATCAAAGTATTTCTTCAAAAGATTTCATCTTGTACAGCTAATTTTTACCTTGGATTTAAAAACCCTGTTTTTAAAGACAAGGTCATTTTCTCATTTTTGTAAAAACTTGTAAAAATTCAAAATTCTTCGAAAGTCAGCATGCAGCCCTGGTCCCCTTTGCCAAGATTCCTCAGAAGCTATCCCTGCAAAAATTTTCAAGAAAAAGCATCAGTTCAACCAATTTCAGGACAAAAGGAAACCATAAAGTCACCAGCATTTAAATTTTGAAAAAGTGTCAAGTTATAAACATTAGAAAGAGGGTTTGAGGGGAAATTAATTTAAATCAAGCTTATAAAGCCCCTCTCTCCCTCCATTTGATCATCATTTGCCTCAAAGCAATAGTGAAAAGCGATTTGGAGAAAAATTAGGCGAAATTGCAGACAAGACCTGCACGCGACCCGTCCATACCTGTGCGTGACCTGTTGGGTGGGCGCGACCTGTCCATACCTGTGCGCGACCTGTTGGGTGGGTGCGACCTGTCCAGGGGTCCCAACAGTTGGAAAACAACACGGGTGACCTCTTGGGCGTGCGCGACCCGTCCAGACCTGCACGCAACCGGTCAGGATTTCACCTACAGCAAATTGCTTGCGAACTTCAAAAAGACCCCAAATCTCCTCAAGTTTGCAGGTATGCCTTCAATCATTAATGTTTTTTGCTTGCTAAAGCAAAATGATCATGGAAAATGTGCATGAATGCCATCAAGTTGAAATGGAAATTCATGTGTATTTAGTTTAAAAATGTCAAAGGCAGGGTTTTGTTTTGTTGTTTTCAAGGTCATCCTTTTCACCCCCACTATTTCTCCACATCCCTTTACCACCTCCCATATCATTTCTACCTAATCTCCCTACCAAAAATACCAAAAGCCCTAAAACATCACCCCTATCCCTAAAATTCAATAACATAACCCCATGTTATGATTTCTTCCCTAAATTCCCTTTTTCATATATTTTCCCTTTGTTCCCTCAAAAGGTCCCTCCTAACATCTCCCTTGTGTTATTTGTCCCCTTGAAGCAGCATTTCAACAGTTAAAACAACAAGTCATTTGAGCAGAAGCAACAGTACATTTCAGCCACTTTGCTCTTGAAACCATGTCAAAAACTAAAACTGACTATGAGCAAAGTGATGACCGTGAGTCAACACCAGAGGTTGAGGTACAAAGGAGGAGGGGTGGTAAGGGTGGTCACCATGTGAGAGAGGAGCCCACCTCTTTGACCTATTTGCAGGCTTGTCCACTTGCAGTCACATGTTTCCGCTATCAATCATGTTATGAATTTTGCGAGAGGATTTCTCAAATTCAGCATCACAGGGAATTGGTCCGCTTGTTTGTTTTGCATTTGCATGACGGGCATGTAAATCTTGCAGGGGTGGATTTTACATTGACACTTGAGATGGTTTCTCAAGCAACAGGGATACCTAATGTTGGAGAAGAGTGGAACAAGCGCAAACTATTGGACAGATTTCAGTATGAGCCTTACATTAAACCTGATTATATGAGGTACATGACTGGTGTATTTCCTTTCAGATTTTTGAAGGATGAGTATGTTCCCTTGATGAGGCTCATCATGCGCTATTTCAACTGTGAGGGCAGATTTTCACGTTTGTTTTCATACCATATTCGTTTGTTGATGCATTTTTCACACGGGTACGGATGATGAACATACCATTTTTCATGTGCCGGAATATTGAGAAGATGGTGCCATTGGTGCAGAGAAAGAGTCCAGCACAGCAACATAGGAGCATTTACCATTATGCTTTGATCAAGATTTTGGTCATGCATCAGTTGGCCCAGCAGGGTATCCCATGGGAGGATTTCATCTCCCAAGACTTCTTCATAGCGACACCACCACCCCCGGAGGTTGTTCATGAGGAGGGAGGACCTTCATAGCAGCATGATATCCCATAAGTTAGACATGTCAGCTCTCCTCCGTTGGTCACATATCAGAGAGGCCACAGGGCCTTATTTGCATCATCTCGGCGAGTATTTTCTCCACAGCAGGTGGAAGGGGTCTCGCCTTCTTCATCAGCACCGCGAGTGTTATCTCCACACCAGGTGGAAGGGGCCTCGTTTCCGACAGCAGCACAGGTATCAGAGAGGGGCAAGCAGCCCAGGATTGAGGAAGGATTGTAATGTGATCCAGATATTGACATCATTGATATTGAGGATAGCTCCCCTGCCTCAAAGCTCAAGGAGATCATCCGAGAGCAAAGGAACGAGAATGAGTCGCTGCACAAGAAATTGCAGATGGCAAAATGGGTAATCAACTATTTAGAGCAGCACAATAAACAGTTGGAGGATGAGCACGAGCTTTATGAGCAGCGGAGGATGAGCACGAGCTTTATGAGCAGCGGAGGATTCGTGAAGACCAGGAATTGGCTCGTAGGAGACCCGGTGATTTGACACCCATAGATTAAGAATCCATGCTTATTCGAGTCAATGCTCATTTGGAGAGGTTGCTAGCCAAGGCCAACAGAGATAAGGACCTGCTTCGGAATATGAAGAACCACTATTGGGCCCGAATGCACGTATGCAAGGCAAGAATGAAGGTGCTCCAAGGACGGTTGGCCAAGGCAATCAAACGAAGAAAAAGGCCCGATCCCCTCCACATCTTGGATGAGGCTTCCTTGAAGGAGCCTGGTACTAAATGACTCAACCTTAGCACAAATTTCAAAAAATTTTGAGCATTTTTGTTCACTTGTGAATTTTTGGTCAAAAAACGGGTTTTCTCCACCAACGGGTCGCGCACCGTGCGCGACCCTTTCGATTGGGAGGTCCATTTCAGGAAAAGTTTACATTTTTGGATTTGTCATGCAAAAATACACTTGTTCAGCGAAGACCAAGAATTTTCACCAAGTTTTGAGCCTCCAGAAGGTCAAAAAACAAGCAAAAAATGACTTTCTGCCACCTTTTTGACACACAGGAAGTAGTCTTGGGAGATTGCAATTTTGGAGGGGCAAATGGACACCAAATTCATAAATTCCACTTAGGTTGGAAAGTAGACATCCAGAAATTTCCAAAAAGCCCACTTTTGCCTCATTTAGACACCTGGAAGTGCCTCAAAAACTGCTCCAAAGGTGCACGACCCGTTCAGAATTAGTGCGCGACCCGTTGGGCAATTTTTACAGAAATTGTACCTACAGCTCAGCAAAACGCAGTTTTGACTAGATTTGACTTTTTGGAGTGAATTTTGATCCTCCTTGATGTAAATGATGTAATTTTATGATATTTTGACACTTATTTATCTCTTCTAGAAGATTCATTCGTGAGATAGGCAAAAATTAAATGAATGAATTGGTTTCCTAGCTTATAGAGGCAAGTTGTTTTGACTGCCTAGATTTTAGTGCTCAGTTTGGAATTGGTTGAAACAGCTCCTAGGATAGTGAGCTCGACCCTTAGAGGCAAGGAAAGATGTTAGCTTGCCTATATTATGTACTTTCTTGGTCATTTTCATGGTTGGACTCTTGAGGGA